>CM028357.1:58814716-59055237 GCA_016618105.1 Dendrobium huoshanense
AATCATTATCAATGAATCAACAGTATCCATGTCCATAGTATCAATGAATCAATACAATATCGATATCCATATCAGTAGTAGTATTAATACTCAGTGAAATAATGCGAATATCAATAAAATCGTACAGAAAATCCATAAATCCATCAATAAATAAATTTCAATTCACTACAATAAATCCGTCGATGAAATCTATCGATATCCATAACTCTATAAATCCAAAACGAGATCAACAGGCCAAAATCGCACACATGCAATTCCATACAATAGTCTTACTGAACAAGTACAATCACTGGCTATTAAGGCGTGTTTCAAGTCGATAATCCATAGTGTTGTTGTAGAAATCCATAGTGTTGTTGTAGATATATATCCGTTGGTTCAATAAGAGTCGTCACTCTGCACCCGTCGGCTGCCCGTCGGTATAGTAATCTCCTTATGACTCCCAATCGTTATATCAAGGAATCAATAGAGGATAACACCAAACCCTTTTTAAAGGAAAGCCCGTCGGCCCACCATCCTGTACAGGTCAAGTCAATCTCCAACCAACAGTTCAACCAGTCTTCACTTGTCTTTAAGTAACAATAACCATATAACAATCATATACTCACATTCGTATGCATATCAGTTCAAATCATCAATTTCAGAAAATCGGAAATCGTACGAAAATCCAGCGGCATAACGACAGTATGTTGAATTTACATTGAAATCACAAATTCAGAATTTTACCAAATTACCACAGAACATTCACAACAACATTATAAGACTTTCATTCTACTGAAGCAACATCAATCAACAACCTGATATTTATCTATTCGATCAAAATCGCACAGAACCCAAAATAACCGGTAGAATCGTTACAGAAAATACTCAAAACGTGTAGAAAAATCATATCAATAACATATCAAAAGTTGTGCGGTGAAAGTTTCGTCAATACAAAACGGTGCACGTTTATCGGTAACAAAAACACAAATCTGAGCACAGAAATACCAAAACTCGACATCTTCGAAAACAGAAATAGGGTTCGGAGTCCTTACTGCGAGATACACACTTTTCCCAACAGCGGCGACGGACGAAAAGCGCACCGCGGCCTCCGAAACCAAGCTTTTCCTTTACTTTCCTTCTCCTTCTCTCTCCTCAGATATTTTGAAAATATAAAATGATTTTCTCTCTCTTCAAAACGAGCTGATTTTCTTTTAATACACACCTGATCGGCCTGGCCGATCGCCACATTGTCCAGGATGATCTGAACAAAATTCAATCGTCCAAGACGATATCTCAGGCCGATAATTAATTTCATTGGACGATAAAATCCCTTGCTCACTGACTTTGTCATGAACTGATCGTCCCAGGACGATCCAAAAATCGGCCCGGACGATCCACCCTGAAATTTGCTGTTTCTGATCGTTCTGGACGATCTCAACATCGTCTCGAACGATCCCAGAAGAAAATCAAAGAAACGAGCTCTCACAGTATGTGAGTCCTGTTGGTATCCAAGACAATTATGTGGTTGTGTCTCCCATTGTTTTGCATGTTAATTCAATGGGTGGTGACATTATTGGTGATGTTGGGGTTGAGTTAATTCCGTCTTTCCAATTTCAGTCTCATGTTGTCCATGTTTATGTTGCTACGACTTATTCAGGTGTCTCTTCGGTTGGAGTTTGTGGTGCTGGTAAGGGTGAGGGTCCTCCGATTGTGGCTTATGGTAGTGTGGTTTTGTTTAATAGTAATTACTGTGTTAATTTTGGAGCGAGTCATATTCATACAATTGGTGTGGAGTTATCGAGTACTAATTCTGGTTCTTTAGCTGATGGTCGTGATGATTCCTTGGTTGACTTTGGGGAGGCTAGTGTTGTGCCTCTTGTGGATGTGTCTATTTATATTATTTAAAATGCTAATTTGAGAGCCCATCTTACTGGGGAAAGTGTTCAGTGGCAATGTGATTGGCTTCATGATGACTTGTCGTTTGCTGGAGGGGATGATACTTTTGATAGCAATTTGGAAACTGGCTCGCTTGGTACTTTTGTCAGGAACCATAAAAGGAAAACTAAGAAGAAATGATTTTCTCGTAACTATTTTCGTGGTTGTGGCTTTTGGTTGATCTCATTTTTGACTGTCGTGATTGTTTTGGATCAGGACTATGCGGAAGCAGTCTTACTGCATACACGTTTGATGGCCAAGGTTGGGCAACCTTGGTGGTCCAATGTTTGGTGCTTGTTGGCATGGTTTCTTGGCAATTCATTTGATCACAAGGTTGAAATTGATAAAAATATCCTAGAAAAAAATTATTTTTCTTATATATGTATTTAGTCCTAGTTAAAGATAAGCGCGTTATTTTTATAATTTCTGTTAATCTGAGGTTTCTTAGAACGGACCAACGGGGGGAAGAAATCGCCGACGGCGAGACTTCCCCTCTTCTCCAAAACCCTAATTAGCTTTAATTCTGTAAGAAGAGGAAGTAGAATAAGCCCACGGGAATGGCGGAGCAGCTGAAGAAACGATGTCTCTACGATGTACTTAGCGTCAGTCGCGATTGCTCGCAGGAGGAGATACGCTCCGCTTACAAACGCCTCGCCCTACAGCTTCACCCCGACAAGCTTGCTCAATCCGGCGCAACCAACGGCGCTGGCGACGCTACCGCCGCCTTCCAAGAGCTGTTGCATGCATATGAAGTTCTCTCCGATCCCAAAGAGCGCGCTTGGTACGACTCCCACCGTTCTCAGATTCTCTTCTCGGACCCTTCCTCCGCTTCCAAATCGCGCTCGTCTTTCTTCGACCTCGACCTCTTTTCTTTCTTCACCAAGTCCGTCTATTCCGGGTATACTGACTCTGGAAAGGGCTTCTTCAAGGTTTACGGTGACGTGTTTGCTAAAATCTACGCCCAGGAGCTCAATTTCGCCGAGAAGTTAGGGTTGCCTTCTGATGCCGTCGCTCCTGCGCCTCTTATCGGGAATCTCGATAGTCCGTACTCCCAAGTCACTGCCTTTTACAGTTATTGGTTGGGGTATTCCACCGTCATGGATTTTGCTTGGGTGGATGAATATGATTCCTTTGCCGGGCCTAATAGGAAGGCGAGGAGGCTCATGGAGGAGGAAAATAAGAAGGTGAGGAAGAAGGCCAAGAGGGAGCATAATGATGCAGTGCGGGGGCTGGCTGCCTTTGTGAAGAAGAGAGATAAGAGGGTTCTGGATATGCAGATGAAGAAGAACGAAGAAGAGGAGAAACGGCGGGCTGAAGAGAGGGAGAGGAAGAAAGAAGAGGAGAGGAAGAAGAAGGAGAGGGCGATGCTGTACCAGGAGCCCGACTGGGCGAAGAATGATCTGGAAGAGAGCAAAATGATTTGGAGTGATGATGATGATGATAAAAGGAAGAAGAAAGGGAAGGGTGAGGTGGAAATGTACTGTGTAGTTTGTAATAAGAAGTTCAAGTCCGAGAAGCAATGGAAGAATCATGAGCAGTCTAAGAAGCACCGGGAAAAAGTGGCTGAGCTGCGGACTGCATTTGATGATGAAGACGAGGCCTTGAAGGATGTTAGTCAGGAAGGATTATGCGTGAGTTTTGAGTATGAGCCTCTGGCTGAGGATAATGAGAGTAGTGAGAGTGATGCAGATAAGTTTTCTGAGGCATTTAAAGATGGTTTAACCTTGAAGGAAGAAGGGGATGATAATGGGAACTTTAATGCTGATGATTTACCTAGAAATGAACAGGTTGCTGTGCCTGATACTGATAATGATAATGGAATTGGGAACGTTACTGAATATCATGAGCTGAAAAAACATAGGAATTGTAGGAATCGTAGAGCAAAAAAAGGGGTTGTTAGAGAGGATGTGGTTAGGGATACTGGTGGGGCGTGCGAAGTTCATGAAAGTAATGTTGGCCATTTGGATGAAAGTTCCTCTTTAGTTCAGGAGGATTCAGAAATTACTAAAGGAGATCAAGTTGTTGGCAGGACTCTGAAGTTTAAAAAACAACAAATAGATGGGAAAGGATCTGCAAGGGAAGACACAATTCACTCAAAGAGCTCATCAAAAGGAAAGAAGCAGAAGGTAATCACCTTTTTGTTTTTTAGCCGTTAGTTGTACCATCCTTATTTAGCTTGACTTAGTAGAATTTAGTCCGAGATGCTCATGTTTTGGGATTTAAAAAATGCTGAAAGATTAAATGGTTTTTTTTTTTTTTTTGTGTGGATAATGTTTTTCTATTCTTTCTTAAGGAGCTTGGGTGATTATATTTCCTTCAAATCCTTAGCAGGTTCTGGATAATATCTTATGGTTTTAGGCACCTTAATATGAAGTCATGGGTTAAAGATTACTAGTGTAAAGATGAATAATTTGGTGTTTAACATGATTAGCACTTTAAATTTGCATTACAAGGCACCAGAGAAGTTTATTGTTTTAGACTATTATTTCATGTTTATGTCAATTTTTTCCTCAAATGTACTCATGCCGTAATGTCAGCATAAATGATGGTGTATATTTAGTTTATATGTTAGTTTGGTTTGTTGTGGATCTACTGCATGTTCTTTTCTCCTTTAGTGAGAACCTCATCAAAGTTTTATTGAATTCAGTAAGAATTTGTGCAATTTTTTTGGCAAAGCTTCAATATTATCTAAAATTAAGTCATGAGTAAAAATTAATTTATTTCATATTATATTTTTACAAAGAGGCTTGTAACCTTATAGGATTATGATACGAAGTTGATGCAATTTTAGTAAAATCAGAGAATGACACAAGAAATTTAGGAAGAAGAAAACACTAGAACTCCTTTTTTATTTAAAGAACTACGAAGAAAGACATAAGGTACAGTTGGATCTTCAATTGTAGAGGAAGATTCAACTCTCCAATTGGAGAGGTAGACCGAATTTCCCAAATCCCTGAGCCCACTCAACCTAAGAAAAATTAATTCTAGCAAAATCAAGCATAATCTGAAATCATCCCATAGTTAGTCTTAAATAGGCTCTCCTAATTCCCTCCCAAATCAGTCTTCTTTCTATAAATAATTCCTGCACATATTTGAATTCAAATTAAATCTCTTTCCCTATTTAATTTCCTCCTAATTGTAATTAAAACTTTTCTAAACAATTCCCCCTTAATTCCTAGTTATATAATGAATATTAACTCCCCCCGGGCTCTCCCAAAATAATTTCCTCTTAGATTTGAATTCAAATCAGATTTCTTTCCCTAATTAATTTTCTCTTAATTGTAATTAAAACTTTTCTTAATTAATTGCCTCTTCTGGGCCCCACAAAGCTAGCTGAATTTCTCCCCTAGCTCCCCTCCTGCTTCCACCCAGCCCTTGTCTGGTTTGGCTACCGCTGGACAAGTCAGGCTCGATTGGTTCAAGCCGCCCAGCCCTCTTGTTGCTCCTGCCTCCTGCCATATGATACAAACACCCCCCTACCCTGACAAAAAATGCACCTTGTCCTTAAGGTGGAAGGATGAGAACTGTCTCCCGATCAACTTGTATGGATCACATGTGGCTTCATACTCTTGTAGATCATTCCACTTGATTAGTACCTCTTGTCTTAAAACAAGGAATTGCTCGGTATGTCTCCTTTTGAAATGACTCGGAAACTTTTCGACAAATAGTTCTTAAACTCCTCCCAAGAGCAGATTGGGTATCTAGCCTCCCTCCATTGGAACCAAGCTAGGGCTTTCCCCTCTAGACGTAGCCCTACGGTCGTGAGCTTCTCCTCCTCTCTCAACCCATTCATTTTGAAGTAGTTCTCCACCCGATATGCCCACCCATTGGAATCCTCTCCTTCAAATATCAACATCTTCAACTTCCCCACCCTAGGATCGCCACCGCTCCAATAGCTTCCTCCTCCTCCAGTGTAACGATTGTCGTGATCCCTCCATGTTTCCCTGTGTATCGAGGGTGAGAATCCCACCTTTCTTCTACTCGCCTCACATGGCTTGATCCCCATGGCTTGGCTTGCCCCCCTCCTCCGGTTATCCACTCGCTTCCTAAAAGACCTCCCATAATGGTCGGCCACCCCACCACCTCCACTATGACACTCCCTTCCTGCTGTCCCCCCACCCGAAAACCCTATTCCACCCCTTATCGGAGTCCTAGAAGGTGGCTTTTGACCCCCTCATTCTCTGATGGTGCGCTCTTCCTTGCTCGAAATGCCTCCCATAGCGGTCGGCCACCCTACCACCACCAAAAAAAAATTTCCTCCTTGTTGGCCCCTCATCTGGAAATCCTGATCCGCCTCTTATCATAGCCCAGGAGGTGGTTCTTGATGAAATAAACTCTACTCATCGAACTCCCATCTAATTTCCTTTCCCTTCGATTCAGCCAACGGAATCCCGATCAAATCTTTGTTAGGGTTAGCCATTGAAATCTTCGATGGAGCTTTTGATTGCATGTCCAAGGGCTTCCTCATCTTCTCCTCCAACCCTCTAATTCGGTTTTCTATGGATGAAAACATTCCATCCATGGTTGAAAATATTCCTTCGATAGTTGAGAACTTCTCCTCCATGTCTTTCTCTGGTTTTGTTGAAATGCATCCATCTTCTTTGTTGTCATCTCTCTCAAAACCTCACTATGATATCAATTTGATAGGCAATGAATGCAATTTCTGCAAAACTAGAGAACAACACAAGAAGTTAGGAAGAAGAACACTCAAAAACTCTTTTTTTATTAAAAGAATTAAGAAGAAAAAACACAAGATACAATTGGATCTTCAATTTGAGAGGAATATACGGCTCTCCCAAGTCCCTAACCGTTGGCTAGAGCCCACTCAACCTAAGTAAAACTAATTCCAGCAAAATCAAGTATAATCTAAAATCATCCATAGTTAGTTTTAAATAGGCTCTCCTAATTCTTTCCCAAATCAGCCCCCTTTCCTTAAATAAGCCCCTCTCAGATTTGAATTCAAATTAGATCTTTTCCCCTTATTGATTCCCTCACAGTTGTAATTAAAACTTTCCTAAACAATTCCCCCTTTATTCCTCCTTAAATAATGAATATTAATTCCACTGGGTTTTCCCTAAATAATTCCCTCTCAGATTTGAATTCAAATTATATTTCTTTCTCTAATTAATTCTCTCCCAATTTTAATTGAAATTTTCTTGATTATTGCCCCTTGGGCCTCACAAAGCTTTGCTGAATTCCCCCCTTGGCTCTCCCCTCTTGCTTTCACTGGTTCGGCTCCTGCTGAACAGGCCAGCTGGGTTGGTTGAGGCTGCCCAGCCCTCCTGCTCTTGCCGTTCCCGCTGCTCCTGCTTCTCCTGCTGTATCAGATTAATATTTGAATTCCTGCAACAATAGTCGCTTATTGCTTAACATATGCAATTAAAAATGAAGTCACTATCCCAATCCACTAACTTATATTTTTTGATCGTAGGTGGTGGAAGTGGTTGGGATTTTGGTTTTGAACTTTTCCAAAAATAATTGTAAAATATAGCTTCTGTTTTTTGTTGTTGTTGTTGTTGTTTTTGGCATTTGGGTGATCCAAAATGAAAATCAAGAACATTTATTATTTTCCATGATATTTTTGTTTGGCTTGGTTAAAATCCATTACTTCGGCCATGCCTTTTTTCATTAACATATATCAAAATGCTAATATTAAGTTTAGGGCGTCCAAACCTCTTTATATCCCCAATTCTCTTAATCAGTGGATGTCTCATGTAAATCGTTGTGTATGGCTTATTAGAAGATGAAGGAAACTTTGAAAATGTATTTAGAACTTTATCAAAGTTGAACTTAACTCTCATTCAGCTCAGTAGTTGACAAATTGAGCTTAACACTGACATAACCAGTTCAACACTTCAACCTCAACTTTTTTATTCATTAATGGCTAAGAGGTAGAGTGAGAGATTAGTGGCTTGTCATTCATCGAGCATGAATTAATTTTTGTGGATTGTTGTTTGGTTCATGAGATAGGTACCGGGATTAAGACTAAGGGAGATATGGAGGGAGCTAGTGGCAACAAGTACTTGGCTGTTACCTAGATAGAAACTACTCAACCACCCGTTAAGAATTTTCAATGCTCATTGTTTCAATGGGAAGACATTCTTTTGTCTTTTTAATAAGTAATGTATATATATATTATTTTTGGAGTTAAGGCTAAGGTGTGTATGAGTGAAGCCAAGCTTGAGCCACTGTTGGCTTGAGCTTGGTTAATTAATTGTGTTTAAGCTTAATTCTACTAGTTCAAGTTGACTCATGAGTGAGCTTATTTATTATAAAAAAAGAATATCATTCTTATTTAAGTAGTAATTATAATAACATAATAAGAAGACTAAAAAAGTAAATGAGTAAGAATAATAAATCACTTGAAATAAGAAAGCAATATATATTTTTTAATAATTTAAACAAATTTATATTAAATTTATTAAATTTATGTATATTTAAGGTTGCTTTATATTTACATTTTTTAAATGACCGTGCTCGTAAACTGACGAGTTGAGTCAGGTTGGCTCAAGCCTAGCTTGTTAGCTCATCAAATTTGGCTCTTAAGCCATTTATTGAGTCGAGACTGAGCGGTTCATGAGTCAACTTGACTCAGTTACACCACTAGTTAAACTTGAAGAGTTAAGATGAATGAATACCTTAGGTGTTAGGAGTATTATACTATAGGATGATGATTTGGGAATATTATGCAATAATAGAATATTATGGAGACTTAAAATTAAATTTTATGAAGCTCCAATTCCACCAATTTTGTTTGATGGAATTGAGTGTGAGACATTAAAAAGTCATTAATAGCTACATTAATCTTGACAAAATTGAAAATATTTGATGGATGCGTCACAAAATTAGGAAGGACATATTAAGGAACAATTATATCAGATGAATGATTGGAGTCCATCTATTGAAGATAAGCTTGCAACAACAACAACATCAAGTCTTTATCCCAATATGTGCGGTCGGCGACATGAATTTTTTTCTCTATTGTTCCCCGTTAAGAGTCAAATTCTCATTTAAATCTAATAAAAAAAGGTCATTTTAATATTTTCTAACTAAGTCTTCTTAGGTCTAACTCTAGCTTTCTTAACATAAGCCAAATCTAATACATCTACTCTCCTAATTGGGTCATAGGAAGGCCGCCATTTTATGTGACCAAATCATCTAAGGCGACTATCTCTAATCTTATTTGCCACTGGAGCTACTCCAACCTTTTCACGATATATAATTATGTATAGGGGATGTATTATTAGATGTTTAAATATTTTTTTTTTTTTTGAGGATTATGAAGGATAAGGGGTAGACCTAGGGTAGTTTGATATTTTTAAAATAATTTGCGAAGAATAAGTTTAAATCCTTATGAAACACTTCCAATGAAAAGTAAGGATCATTGAGTTAACCCCAACTAAAGAGGGAGTGGCTTGTCATCCCAGGAGCATGAAAGAGAGCCAAGACCCAAGAACGATTATGCATATGATTGAGGTATTAAATCGTTTAAGTGGTTATTTGGAATATAATTCCACAGTTGACCAGTTATGTGCCGTACATAAGCCCGGATGATCCATGTGAAATCTCTTAAATTTCATATGAAACCTAAACAAATTTCGTTCCAAAATATTTCCATTTGTTTAAGCTATTTCCTATTTTATATCAGATGATCCTGGATTAGTTTAATTTTGAAATTTTTTTATTCTTGTTTTGATTGAACTATTTTCCTGAGAATTGGGATTTCCGTATGTGATAGAATTTTAACACCAATAATATTTTAATCATGCCCAACATATAGCTTCAATCTATAGTTTGCAACGTTCATTAAATTTTATTGCATACAGTTACATCTTGAAGAATCACGTAAATTATCGCGAGAACACTTCTAGAGGTAAGAAAGATATGGCTAAAGTTTTTAAATGAAATTGAACAAAGGGTACAGACAATTTAAGGACACTAGTGCAGACGATTTAGACTTTGGAACACTAGATAGGTTTTACCAATAAAAAATTCAATACTTTAATGCAAGGTTTGAAACAATTATTTGTGAACTTGAGGACAAGGACATAGCGAAACAACGTTATTTTTTATCTCACCCTTATCCATGATTGGAGCCTGTGCTATAGTCTTCTTCAGGGGTGTCATGTTTAACTTGCCATTTCTGAACTAAGGAACTTGGGCTTTCCACTAAGAGGTCACATCAAAGGTATATTCATCTCATTGTTGAATTTATTGAAGGAATCCATAGTTGTAATGACTAAATATGCGAAGCATTTATTCCAAGTTTTTGTGCATGCAGTGACGAGAGATGTAAGCTTGTCATTGGTGTAGGTTAATGTGATTTTAGGTCTGCACTATTTTGGACTATTTACTTGTAATAAGGCGTCTTTATCTGTAACAAAAAGTTTCTTGGTTCCATTCCAGTTGTGGCAGTTACTTTGGTCGTATTCGGTATGCTGCACTCGTGATGGTTGTTACACATATCTTGCTTATAAGCTTTTGGCTACATAGGAGTGTAAGACTCTGTGGTGGGCATAACATCTATGATTTCATTCGCAAAGATTCTGGTAGACCGGTCCAATGGATTTGTCCAGTTGGTCCATACAGGACCGGCCTGCGGGAAAAGAGGCGGAACACTTCCGCCTCTCTTGTACGCCCGACTGAGCCGCCAAAACTCACGTAGCAATTTAGGAAGGATTTTTTGGTAGTTTAGGAGGGAAATTGAAGGTAGGGATTGTTTAAAGATTTTCTCTTGAATTGTATGTATTAAATAGTTTGTTTTTCCTAGGGTTAGGGCATCTTGAATTTGTATGAAATTGGAGGTCTCTTAGATTTAGGTTTTGGGCTCTAGATTCATCTAGAGATTGTGATAGAAAGATCCTCCTCTCGAATAGAGGATCACTTATATCTTGTTGTTTTCTTCCGTTAGTTAATTTTCTCAATAGAAATTGTTGTTTTCCTCTGATTTTCCTCAATATTGTGGAGTTTTCTTGCTGTTTTCATTGATAGAATTTACTTGAAATATTCAAGTATTTCCTATCAGATTCTTCTACCAAATTCAATTTACATTTATTCATTGCTTCAAATGCGTGGATATGTTCTCACTTTTAAAACTTGCCCAGAAGGATGCATCTTTGATGATACCTGTAAAATTATAAGCTCCTCCCTAATTAAAAGGAAGAGAGAGAGAGAGAGAGAGAGAGAGAGAGAGAGAGAGAGAGAGAGAGAGAAGAAGAAGAAGAAGAAGAAGAAGAAATCATCCAAGCTCCTATATTACAAATGTATTTTGTTGGTTGATTTTTAGCTCTGGCAATCTTTATTAAGGTTTGATGCATTTATTCTGTGTGCTATGTTATATTGATATTCTACATAACTACTGTTCATTTGTCATACCATGAAACCAAACTTTGTGAATAAGCTCTTGTGACTGACATTTGCAAGCTGTGGTGTTCAGGCTGCAGCAAAAGCGCCTAGTAATTCATGTGAAACTTGTGGTGAGAGCTTCGATTCCAGGTACTAATTATGGACCTCCATCAATTTTTTTTATTTACTGTTTCAAATCTTTTGTAATTTGTTCCATTCAATATTTCAGAAATAAATTATTTTCTCATTTGAACAAGACTGGCCATGCAATGCTTAAATCATGGTAAATATATCTGCTGCAACCAAAAAGACCTTCAAATTCCAGATCGTAGCTGCAGCACAGTCTCCAAGAGCTAGCGGAGGAAGATAGGAGAAAACAATGGAGGGGAAGCTCGAAAGTATGAGGCCTTAGAGATTGGTTTTAGAATCTTGACATAACTTTGAAGATCTGTGCTTGCAGCCACCAGCTACTGGTTCTCTCTGCTAGTTGGAGCTGTGTGGGTTGCCTATAAAAATTATCTGAGGTTTTAAGCTCCTTGTTATTCAATACTTCCAGGAGAACTTTCATAGAATTTTACATGATTTTTTTTTTTTAATCATAGAGATTTATTTTGTATGAGGAACAATCATTTGATACTTGCAAGAGTACAATTTGATGGTTTCATTGTTTTGGATCTCACTTTGATCAAAGCTTTCCTTAAACTCTGTCACTACTTTGGTTGGCTAAGAAATAAACATCTCTTGATGAATTTTTTGACTTCAAATTAAGGTTTAGTTTGGCATAAATTTTTTTATTATTTTTGAAGCATTTTTTATTACATTTATTTTTAAAAGTTCCGTTTGGGATGATTTTTTTATTGTTTCTTAAAATAGTTTTTTAAAAAATTGTTTTAAAAAATAGGAAGAAAGTTAAATTGTGTTAAATCATGCCCAACAACATCAAGCCTTTATCCTACTACGTGGGGTCGGTTACATGAATCTTTTTTCTCCATTGTGTCATATTAAAAGTCAAATTCTCGTTTAAATTTAATAAAGAAAGGTCATTCATAATATTTTCTAACCAAGTCTTTTTAGGTCTACCCATATCTTTCTTAACATAAGTCAAATCTAATACCTCTACTCTCCTAACCGGGTCATCGGAAGGCCGCAGTTTTGTGTGACCAAACAATCTAAGGCGACTCTCTCTAATCTTATCTTCTACTGAAGCTACTCCAACCTTTTCACGTATATGCTCATTTCGTATCCTATCTCTAAGGGTAAAGCCACTCATCCACCTGAGCATCCTCATCTCTGCCATAGAATAAGTAACTGCATAAAAAAAATAATCAAAATTGAAAAAAATATGAATAGCTACTATCAAAAACTTAAAAAATCAAATAAGATTTTGCTACTGATAAGTTTGCTTCTTTGACAATGGTCCACTAAGCATTCAGATAGTGCATGCTAATCGAGTAACAATCCTTTGATCAAACGTAGATCTACGTCCGATCAGAGGACGTAATAAAAGTTCGATTTTTACACCTTGATTGTACTTTTATTATGAATTTTAATAATAAAATAAATAAGAATTTTTTTATATAAAAAATTTTTAATTAATTTTGTATTTGTTTTATTTATCGGGCCTAAAAGGAAAGGCACTTCTCTTACCATGGTATTGTTCCCGTACTGCGCCGCCAAGACACTTTCCAGTTTTCACCCTTAAAACTCAACTAATTAACGAGAAAGTTATTTCTGTCCACCGATTCCTCGCAGGAGAGGCAATTCCCTGAAAACCCTCAATCCTCCATCCATCTCCGAGACTCCGACTATACGCCGACGAATCCTTCGTGATTATTTAGCCTTGGATAAGAAGGTGGCAGATCCGGCGAAGTTGGCTTTTAGGTTGATTCTATTTCGACTACCTTTTTTCTTCATCGCTTGCTTCAAGGACCCAAGAACATCAACGCGAGAATGACCGAGGATGCCGGCACGAAGCCCTCGGAGGAATCCGTAGGGGCCGCAAGCGCCATGCGGCAAAGGTGCACCCTTTTCACATTTGATTCCCCTAATCCTGAGACTTTTACTCGTGCCCTTTGTTCTTATTCTCCATGCTTCTGGGGAAAATAGTTGGAAGCCGTACCTGTTTTCTTCAATTTAGCTATCATGTTTGGAGTCGGGCGTGTGGGTATCTTGGCTTAGGGTTTTTGTTTTATTGATTTGGGATTATATTAACTTGGGCTTTTCAATCCGCGAGTTTGAGTTTAGTTCGGGTCGTGTTCACGATTCATGGGGCTTATATGGGCTTTGGAGAAAATTCTTTCTAGGTATGCTGGAGAAGAGCTGCTGTTAGCATATCTGTTCCTTGTTGTTTGTAATTATTGTTTTTCTAGCTCAAAATGTTGTATATTTAAGACATAAAAGATATGCGATGTCATGGTTGTTATCTTATTTGAACTATTTATATGTATTAAGGAGATCTACATTGCAACCAAAATATTATCATTTGCATATTTACCCATAAAATTTGGTAAGTAGAGTAAGCATATTTCGTTGAACATGAGGAGAGACGGGGTGAATTGCCGCAGTGCTGGAGGTGTTAGCTGGAGGAAAATT
Organism: Dendrobium huoshanense; assembly: GCA_016618105.1. Taxonomy (NCBI): domain Eukaryota; kingdom Viridiplantae; phylum Streptophyta; class Magnoliopsida; order Asparagales; family Orchidaceae; genus Dendrobium; species Dendrobium huoshanense. The sequence goes on from CM028357.1 coordinate 58,828,568, forward strand.
TGAATAGGGACCAAGAGGGAGTGGGATTTGGTGGAGGCTAGGTTGGATCTATGTGTGGTTTCGAAGGACATGATTTGATATCGATAAATTGGAGTAGGCAACCCGAGGTGGGCATCGGCAAGTGGATTGGATGGTAGCGAGAATATGAATCGAAAGATATTGGTGAAGGTGAGGGAGACAGGATCTAGCTGGTGAAAGGGGACGAGACCTACAGACTTGCGGCGACTGAAAGACAAAGAAATGGGAAGTCACAATGGGAGATTCTCTTGATTAGTGATGTGTGAAGGTCGACGGGTGGCGATTGGAGATGTGTGATGAGCTGTGGAACTTGTAGTGAAGGGCAAATAGATGGTAGCGCAATGGCGAGATTTTAATTTGATGTGTTATTTTTTATTTAAAGAATTGTGATTGAGTCCATTTGAAGTAATTTTGTTGTATTTGAAGAATAAATGATGTTTCTATGCATATATATTTCTTTGGAGAAATAAGAAGAGCACAATTTCAAATTGCATTTTTTGAAGCTGAACCTTGAATTTTCAATGATAAAATATTGCATACCAATGTCGAAGATTTATGGCTTCCCAAAGATTATGAATAAAGAAACTCCTCAGGCTATTGCAACAATTATTTTGGAATTGCCCTAACATACCTTTGATGGACAAAAGCTGCTCTTGAGTCTCCAATTAATTGCTCACTGAGCATGGTTGTATGCCTGAAGATGGGAGCTGGCTGTAGATTTATATCGCGCACAGCCAGTTATTTTTATTGCATCTTTATAGTTTTAGCACTTTGAGAGTAACAAAATAAGCATATTCTAGACAAAGTTGCATCTAAGAGTTTGGCTGTTACATATTCATTCCCTAAGTTGGGTCGTACTGCACCTCTACCAAATTTTGCATGTCTACTATCATCTGGCTATGTACCTGAACTTTTAGTTTTACATTAGCTTTTGAAATTCTATTGAGTATTCCTTAAATTCAAACTTATTTCACCTTCCTCACTCACTATTGTTGTATGAAACTTCCACTGCTTTTTCTTATCACTTAACATGCAATTAAGGCTTTCACTCTTCTTGGTGCCTCATAGCAACAAGTAATGATATTGTTGTCTGGTGTTTCTTTTGGTTGTGGGGGCCAGGTTCATATTCTAAATCTATAGAGTTGCTAGATATGACATTGATAAAATGCGAGCAAATTGTTAACATTGTAGATATAACTAGGTTACTAGGGAAATGATGTCATGGAGATGCTAATTTAGTTAGATGGATTGAAAGTGAAGACAATAAACTCTTAATTAGGAAATGAATGAATTTATAGTTGTTTGAGGTTAATAAACTGAAACGTTAAGAAGGATATTTATATAGACGATCAAAGTGGAGATACTTATGGCATTTTCGCACAAGTGTTTCACATGCTCCAAAAACTCCTTTTTTTGTGACATTCAGATTGGTTATAGTTGCATGCTTAAAAAGTACTGTATATAATTATATACCTTATATATCCTACTGGTACTTGTTGAAGGTTTTGGTATTCCACACTAATATAAACTGAGGCCAAATTCAATTTTGTGACAGGAAAAAGAGAAGATGGGATGAACCAGCTGATTTTCTTATTTCTCCAGGGATATCTATACCTGGTGCTATTCCTATTGGCTTTGGCAACTCCCTTGGTATTTCTACTCCAGGAGTTTTGCCAGTTTCTAATGCTATTGCAACAAACACATTAGTACCTTTGATTACTCATAGTGCTACCACACTTGTCCAGAAATTAAGCCAGGTATTTTTTTCCATAGTTTTTGTTTCAAAATTGTGGTGTCAATTCAATTTTTTGTATGGATGGCTAAGTTATTCTGCCTTATGTTCATTTATCATTAATTACTTGAATATATAGCATCAAATCCGTAAACTTTGTTTGTCTATTATGTAACTTTTTATGTCATATCACTGCACAATTGTGTTTTCATGGCCCAAATTTACTTTTTCCTCTCTTCAAAGACCCTTCTTAGCTTGCTCATTCTTATTGATCTAGTCCTTTTTGTCATTTGGTCTTATTTTATTTTATTTTTTTCAAAAGTGTTGTTGAGGTATCACATGTGGATTATATAAGTCTAGTTGGTGCAATGGAAATTAACTTAATGTAAGATGAGAATGAAGAATGATATAGAAGCTAGTGGGCTCCACATAGTCATAACCAAGACTTAATATATTCTACATATATATGCAATTTCATTGGTTTTGAAAATGATAATGTTTGGCCACAGATGTAGAAGTTGATTAATATTGTGGTAGATTTTGGCTTAGATGCTTTATAAATAGGTTGCTACGTGGATGAGGATAATGCCTAGGACTAAAGCTGAATGATTAAAAGGAGGTTGGAACCATTGGAGCATGTGGAGTTAAAAATTTTATTGTACATAAAGGAAAAATTTACAAGTTATATAAGAGAGTGTTGGGCGATAAACTACTATAAATGAGAATATTAGGATGGATGTGTGATTAGCGGAAAGGAAAATTGACAAAGAATGCATCGGATGAACTTGGATTGAGGATGTGGTGGTAGACATTAGATTAAGATGATTGATAGAAGAGGAAGCACCAAAAATGTTTTGTTCAAGAATGACCATGCAAGGGCTTGAAAGGAAATATGGTTAGGTTTGTTTAGGCCAAAGCTAGTGTGGTTAAAATTTGTTCAAAAAAAAATCTAGATTTATTCCAAATGTAGCTTTAAACAAGGATGAATGTAAAAAAAGGTAATCTATAAAATTCAGGCCATAAATAGCTGACTCTTTTTTTGTATGTGTGGATTACAATAGTTGGCTCTTTCTTGTAAACTTTCTTTTTGTTGTGACTCTTTTTTTTTTTCCTTTGATTTTTGATGCTTCTTGTCTTACTTGAAAACTCATTTTGTTTTATTTTTTCTGTTTTCAGTCAAAGGTTCAAGATGAACTAATAGCACGAGAAATCGTAATAAATGATGCTGAACCAACTATTCGATACAAGCTTACAAAACGTCAAACCCAGGAGGAGGTGATTTAAGAGACTTAGTTTGAATTGTTTTGTTATTACAAATTTTAGTTGCTGAAGTTATATTCCCCAACCCTCTCCTTAAAACAATGTTTTGCTGAAATGAAAGTAATTGAACTTATTCCTTTCAGATTCAGAGAAGCACGGGCGCCATTGTTATCACTCGGTATGTTGCCTTTTAAACGTTTAAACACTTTAAAAATAGCCAATTAATTTTATACTCACAAACTGGTTTATCTTTTTATTATTAGAGGAAAGTACCGCCCTCCTAATGCATTGCCGGATAATGAAAAGCCTCTTTATCTTCATATTTCTGCTGGTTCGCATGTAAGTCTTCATTTACTTGTTTATTTTTCTGTAGGCTGCATCTTATTGCTTGGTCGTCTTGGCTACGCTCACAATGGCATTGGCCTCCATGACAGCTTATTAGTCTTCATTCTTTTGCAGTCTGATTTTGAGAAATTATAGAGACCGACTAAGATTGCCCAGAAATTTAAAATCGTTTTGTGTTGATGGCAGCTTTCTTTTTAATAGCTTATGAGGTATATAGATAAGCCATTGCCTTTTTATTGGGCTGGGAAGAAAATTGTTTTAATTTTTGTGCAAGCACATTGTAGGACTAAAAAATCAGGAACATTTGGGAGCGTGAACTTTTGCTCATTTATTTTGTCTTTATAGATAGGAATTTCTTAATGGAAGTAGGATTGAATTCATCATTTGGGTGTCATTTTGAGTAAATGTTTTTTGTTATTCTTCTTGTATTAACTGTGGATCTGTTTAATTTATCTTCCGTCCTATTTTTGATCTTGCTGAATTGTTTTTTTTTCTTATGTTTTGTCCATAGTTCCTTTATTTCCTTTCACCATAATGGTATAGGCTGAAAAAATGAGTGTGGTGTGGGAATGCTGTAATCAGGATGCCTGTCATGAGAGTGTGTTCATTTTTCAACTTCATTCCTTTGTGCCAAGCAAGTAAATATTTATCTTGTAGTAGTATCTCCTTTATATGGCATTGTGCGCTCAAACATGTAGTTCCCATGTTTCCTGTCCTCTTCTTTTCCTTTTGATCTTCCTTCCCTTTCAATGCTTTCAATGAGTGAAATACTGGAAGAAACTTAGTTTAAAAGATAAGACAAATCAAGTAGTTACATGCTAAGGAAATGGTCTGGCTGAAAAGGGAAAAAGCCACTTGATGTGCATTTGTTTTGAAGCATGTAGAGGAAAATCAAAGAGAAGGAAAGTGAACATGCATCTTTTTTTTAGGAACAATTATTTCCAATGTTTGAAATATTTTTCTGATTTTATTAATGTATCAAATGTTGAGATGAGATAGATTTGTAAATTAGAATAGAAAATAATTGTTTTCGTAAAAGGATATTTGTTAGAAGGGTGAGCGGAGGGGTTATGTTAGGGAATAAATATGCATACAAACTATGAGGCTTATGACTATAGTAATTTTACTATTTAGAAGGGAGGAAGGAGTTGATGCTTATAGAGGTGCCAAATTGTTATCACTAGGCATGATTCACTTCAACCTATCAATTGTTCAGGCCTTGTGTTTCTTGATTCACATATTGAATTTATTATAAGTTTGGAGTAGCGTCAGTTGAATATAAGATTAGAGAGAGTTGCCTTAGATGGTTTGGTCACATAAAACAGCGGCCTTCCAATGATCCATTCAGGAAAGTAGAGGCATTAGATTTGATTTATGTTAAGAAAGGTAGAGGTAGACTTAAAAAGACTTGGTTAGAAAATATTAGAAATTATCTTTCTTTATTAGATTTAAATGAGAATTTTACTTTTAACAGGACACAATGGAGAAAAAGGATTCATATAGCTGACCCTACGTAGTGGGACAAAGGCTTGATGTTGTTGTTGTTGTTAGATCTATTCTCAAATATGATTATGGACTCAATTCAACATCAACGGTAGTTTTAACACAATGATTTTTAAATAATGAATTTGAACCAAGGTGTTGTCGTAATCAAATTAAAATCTAAATGGTTGGTATGCATTTATTCTATATTAGATTGAAAAATCAATCAAGATTTAATTTAAAGTAATAAATTAGTTCAAAATATTTTTGATGCGACTCCTAATCCCTTATCTTACAATAGCTTTTTCTGCTTTTGTCCTTTTCTTTTTCAATGATTACTCTTTTTATTATGCACCCCTCCGTTTTAGCCCCTACTATTCTCACCTTCCTCCATCATTCTTCAATCCTTCTGTTCTTCCTCTAAACAATTGTAGACATCCCAATAGTTGTAATCATCATTCCTTATCATCTTTAGAGGTATAGCTCTAGTTGCTTAATCAAAGTTTGTGAACATTTTCAACATCATTTTCATTACATTTGGCATTATTGATCTTGCTGATAGTAATCTTTGTCTTTCTTATCCTTCAAGGATCTAGCTTTTCCTTCATATATATATATATATATATATATATATATATATATATATATATATATATATATATATATATATATATTTGCTGGTTGGATCCTAAATATAAGTTGTTTTTGTTCATCAATTATGACCACCCCTTCTACATTTAACCCAAAATCCTAAATCCTTTATTTCACTCATAGTAGTCCATTCTACTTATATATATTCTCAATGATTACTCCCTCTTCAGTGCATCCCTCTATTTTTGCCCTCACTTTTCTCACCTTCCTCCATTATTTTTAAGTTACTTAGTTCTTCCTCCATGTAGTTGTAGTCATAATAATTGTTGTTGTTTTCATCCTTCACCATCACAACCACAATCGTTATTGCTCAAATTGGGTATAAGAAAATGATCAATGTTGTCGTTCCATAGCTCAATTAGCTCTACCATTCATTGTGGCTAGTTTTTTTGTTTCTGCATTTGACTTAAATGATGTAGTACTATCTTTACTTAAATGATCTAGTACTATCTTACTTCAATCTAGATTTTCTTCCTAGATCTCCATTAGTGTTTAGATATTAAATAAGTGGTTCTATTTAGGGGTGCAAATGAGTAAAATCTCGAGCTCGAACTTGTGGCGAGCTCAGAAGCCAAGCTCGAACTCGGCTCGTGTCATTGAAACGAGCTCCATCGCATCTGCTTCCTTGTCCCACCATGTCCGCGTTCGAGTTTTGTCCCTCGTTTCGCGTTTGACCTCTGTCTCGTGTGTCCGCATCCAACCTCTATCTCGCTGACTCCAGCATTCGAAGTTCAAACTCCCTCCGCGCACGCCCGCTTTTGAACCTCATCTTGCGTCCGAACTTAAGTTCATACCAGACATCTGTGTTCCCACCCGACATTTCACAGTCCCGCCTTCCGCCTTCCCGAATCCCACCTGATATTTCGGGTTCCAGCCAGGCATCTGAGCTGGCTCGTTAGCAATCAGGTTGAGCTTTGGTTGGATCGAACACGAGTTCGAACATACAACAAGCTTGAAATTCTGCTCGAGCTTCACTTCTGAGCTCGATAAGCTCGACTCGCAAGCTTGTTAACGAGTCGAGCCTGAGCCGGCTCGCGAGGTGGCTTGAATTGGTTGCACCCCTAGTTCCATTCATCATTTAAGTCCACCGCTTCCTATATTGATCTCCTCTCCTTTATATGGGCCCTTGATCTCATCTTTCACATCCTTCACCATCGTTAATATACTCCTTATATAATTGTTATAATGGACTTCCTTGTCGTTGCATGATCTTTATCAATGTCTACTTTTAAGTCCTTACTCAATATTTCACACCATGGTGGCTACTATTGGCCCCCTTTATGCTCATCACAACCTTACTCAATAATTGAATCAAATTAAGTCTAATAAATTGATAATAGTAGATGTAACTTGGTGATGTTTGAGAATATAATTGGAATGTTTTGAATTAAATAAAATAGGGAGGAAAATTTTGGTTTGATTCGTGTTCTTATATATTCAATCAAATTTGGTGTAGTGTTGCCCTCTCATATGATGGTGATGGTAAATATAAAACATACAAGTCCATATTGATGCCATGTTATTTCCAACCTTATCTGATCCCTCTTCATTGCCTTTATTAAACCTTTAGTATGTCCTTAGTTGTTGAAAAAGGTTTTGCCTAGCAGTTCTTTGACTGTAAATGCAAATGGAGGCCTACGTGCTACCATAGGGCGGTGAACAATGAAGTCTCCACATGGTCTAGGATAGCCACTATCCTCTTAAACTCAATGAAATAAAAACGAAGTCCATGGGTTGTTAGCTCTTATCACAACCCAACTTGCATTTAGGACAAAAGATGGATGAAGATGCCACATGGAACTGTGCTTGTCAGGCTTAGTTTTCTAAGATGATCATAATAGTCTAAGTGCACTACTCGCGTTGCACTTAGGTGTGTTGAGTTAAAAATATAATTTCGTTTGATTTGGCTCCTAACAAGCCACGTTAGCTTGATAGACCCACCCCATTTCTAATATCAGTTAATTATAAAAGTTCCATTGAAGCTTTTCTAAAATTGTAAATTGCATATATTGCTTTACAAGGATATCTATGGTAATCCTAAAAATGCAGAAGGATCCTGAAGACCTTTCAAATTTCAAATGAGACCATTTGATTATTTAATTATGACATAAATAACCCTGTGGGCATTTTGGAAATTCTAGAAATATCAGGTCTTTTTTAATTTCAAAGAAAATTCCTAATTGATAAGTTGCATAAATAGTCCCTACTACCAATAGCTTTCAGGAAAAATTGCAGAGCTGCTTTGGAAACAAATTGTAAAATTGATAGTCAGCCTTTTGATGACCCGGTTAGAAGAGTAGATGTATTATTAGATCTTACCTATGTTTAGAAAGATAGCTAAATCTGAAATACTTGGTTAGAAAGTATTAGAAATGTTCTTTTTTTTCAATAGATTTAAATGAGAATTTGACTCTTAATAGGACAAAATAGAGAAAAAAAGATTCATGTAACCGATCTCACGTAGTAGGATAAAGGCTTGTTGTTGTTATATTTAAGTTATTAAAATGACAAAAGAAATTGAAGAATTCCTGGATTAGATCTTTTGTCATGTGGACTACAAAGTTTACCAGGTTCACAACTTTTTGTTTTAATATCTTCAATTGTTATCCTGATCCATCAAGCCATACTGCTGAGAATTTGGACGACTAGCCATATAGCTGAGAATTTGGACGGCTTTTTAAGTCGTTGATCAGGTAGAACATGCCAAGTATTTGGGCCACTCAGCTTAATTAAAACTCCATCGACTTACAAGTTCTCAGTTAAGTCATGCAGAGTAATATTGGACTGGTGAAAGTGTACTCTACATGAAATACGTGACTGTGCATAAAAAAACTCACAACATGCTTCGAAAAAGCATGCTAGGTACTGAATCATGTGGTTGAAATCGATTGCGAGGCTGTAATAATCACCAGTGCATCAGCAAGCCTATTATTGAATCATTAAACATGCTGATGCACCAAAAAGTGTAGCTAGTGCACTTATTGCTTTCTAAAGTACTTTAAAATGTGCAGGTATACTAAAAATGCTCCAATGCATTGATAATTGTGTTGGCACAATGAAAACGGTGCCAGTGCTCACATACCTGTTCTTTTTTTTTTGTCTACCTCATACTAGCTTATCCATTGTTAATGGCTTTTTCTTTGTTTCATCTAAACGCCATGCTTTATGTCTTGTTAGGTTTGCACTCCATGTTATTTAATTTGTTTCATGACTGATAACATTAATTTGGAATTGGTTACCACGGATTTTATCTGGAAAAAAGTGCTTGGCTGAGTATATTTACTTTAATGGAGACTTCTGCCTAGTTCATTAAAAATGACTGCAGAATCTCTGTTGTTTCACTCGATCCATTTTTTTCTTAACATTTTTGAATCATATGCTGGTAAGTTTTTAACCTGAACTGCGATTCTTGTGGTTTCTCAGTAAAAGCATGAATTTTTTTTAATATGATGTTTCATTTAGAATCTTGCAAAATCGAATATAGGTTTCTTTTTTTTTTTTTGGTGTATGGAGTAAAAGAATTTCGGATGAATGCCATATCAAACTGTACTATGCTTTATACTGATAAAGTTATCTGTTTGTGGGTCATGTATTTATTTGACTCTAGTTAAAAGACATGGCAGAACGAATTATTGCTGTTGACCGTGCAGCTTCCATGGTTGAGGAAATACTGCGTCAAGGACACAACTTACTATCAAATTCCGGTTCGCACAGTGCTGGGCAGGTATATTTCACATTGACCAGAACATATTTTGATGGATGAGTAAAATTTCTAAATGATCTTCTTGTTTTTTGGCACAGGTGAATCAACCTATGAGCATTTGTTTGTTTCTGGGCTTTGAACCTGATCCATCTCAAAACATTGCAGCTCGCATTAGAGGACCTAACGTATGTTTTCATTGGAATTTACTTATTTTTTTCTTTTTGTTTAGCCCTTGTTTTTTTGTTTTGATTTTTTTTAGAAAGCATTTGAATTAAAATTAAAGATTTCCCTTTAACAAGATTCTTAGAGTAGCATTCATCTATTTTCTCTCCTTAAATCTAAATGTTTCTTTTGAATAAAATTACAGTTTATATTTTTTATAAATTTTACTCTTTGAAGCATGCTGTTTTTATTAATGTGAGAATTTTCTAATCTATAAGCTTTCTCTGTCATCTCCATACAATTGGGGGGAGATTCTTTTTGTGCTGCTTCGGATTTGTATGCGCAGGATCAGTATATAAATCACATTATCAATGAAACAGGAGCGACTGTTGTACTAAGAGGGCTTGGTTCTGGCAGTAATGACATTTCTCATGCTGAAGGTATGGTTTCTCATTTCTTGCAACAAGTAGCTGCTATGCTCCTATCTTACTCGTTAATTTCTTATGTTTGCAGATGCTCAACAACCACTGCACCTGTATTTGTCAAGTACAAATTCCAAGAGTCTCGAAGCTGCAAGGAGTTTAGCTGAAAATCTTTTGGATACAATTTCTGCTGAATGTGCTGTTTCCAGGTTTGTAGGCATTTCTCTAATTTTCCCAGGTTACATTTAAGAATGAGGTGGCTCTCTCAGGATGATGATAGGAAACACTTGTAGATCTCAAGTATTTTCTATCAATCTTCGGAAAACAATGAGAATTCTTCACAAAAATCTGCACAAAATCACAAAAACAGTATATAATTTGTATTATTTGATGAAAGGAACACGGAAAATAGCAGGATACACTTGATCCTCAATTCGAGAGGAGGATCGATCTCTCCCAAATCTCTAGACACCGCTAGAGCCCAAAGAAAACCTAAATCTAGGAGATCTCAAATTTCAGCCAAATTCAAGATGCCCTAATCCTAGGAAAACAAAGTATTTAAGGCATACAAATCAAAAGGAAATCCCTAAACAGTCCCTACATTCTAATTTCTCCCTTAACCCCCCCAAAAATCCTTCCTAAAACGCTCTGCTTGGGTGGTCGGGCCGCCCGATCTCCACAGGAGGCGGAGATCCCCGCGTCAATTGCGAAATGCCGGTCCCGTGCGGACCGGCTGGACCGGTCCAGTGGATCGGTCCAACAATTCTCCCCTCCCAAAGATTCACCTTGTGCTCAAGGTGGAAATATGCTCGTGTTCTCGTGGAGGTGGTCATTTTTGAGGTGATTGAAAACCTTACTGTATTGCTGAATCAAGGGCTACACGGAAAGAGAAACATCCACTTCCTCCTTCAATCTGATCGCATCCAACCTATGTAGTCCCACCAGATAATCTTTCCCCACCTCTTGAAGGCCCCTAACCATGGTATTAAGTGATGCCATGGCTTTGGATAGCCCTGCATCTCCCCTTATAATCACCTTTCTCCCATCCATCATTAGTTCCATCGTGAGTGCTCCCCAATTGTCCTTGGTTTCCCCTAAGGTTTGCAATCACTTCATTCTCAGGATGACATCAGTACTTCCTAATTCTAGTGGAAGAAAGTCCTCCCTTACTTGAATCCTCTGGATGGTCAACATCACTCATCTACAGATCCCCTGGCCTTTCTCCACCTTCACTGTACCCATCATCACTTCATAACAACCAGTGTCCACCAATTTTACTCCCAATTGGTCGACGACCTGAGTGGAAATGAAATTGTGGGTAGCCCCACTTTCAATTAGCACCACCACCTCTTTGCCCTCTATCTTCCCCTTCACCTTCATGGTATGATTCGTAGTGAATCCTACCACTGAGTTCAGGGAAACCTCAGCCAGATCCAAGTGTAGCTTCTCTTCAATCTCCTCCTCATCTCCCTCCACAGTTTCCTCGTCATCGCAGACGGTGAGAACCTGAAGAGTTCGGTCCTTGCACCGATGCCCTGGCGTATACCTCTCCTCGCACCTGAAACACAACCCCTTGGCCCTCTTCTCTTGCATCTCCTTCTCTGTCAGCCTCTTGAAATTTTTCCCACTCCCTCCTACTGGCTTCTACCTGGCGGTCTCATTAATGTTGCCTGAGGCAGGCCCCTTAGGTGCTAGAAGAGTGGTCATAGTCTTGTAAGAGCCTCATGAGATGCTGCTTCTGGCTACCTTCTCCAGATTTTTCTAATTTTCCACCAGCTGTGCCAATTTCATGGCCTCCCCCCAAGTCACTAGGCATCAAAACTTTCACTGTCGCTCAGATCTTTGCCTTCAACCCTTTTATGAAACTCCCCTCCAACACTGTGTCTGAGAGTCGCTCCACCCTCCTAGCTAGGTGCTCAAATTGCTCCCGATAATCTGCTACTGATCCCTCCTATGTTAAAGCAAAGAACTGCTCATAGAAGTCTCCTCCCCGATCGGTTTGGAAACGCTCTATTATGCAAATTTTAAATTTCCTCCAGTTTTTGATCGGCCTCCGTTGGTCTCTTCACTGAAACCACGATAGGGCTTTCCCTTCCAAGCACAATCTCGCTTCTGTCAGGCATCAACTTCTCCTCCTCCGTCAACTCATTGACGGCAAAGTACCGCTCTACCTTGTAAATCCATCCATACGCATCTTCTACTTCGAAGATGGGTATCTTTAACTTCCTCACCTTCTGGTCACCACCATTTCCCCTGATTCTTCCATAACTTCCCCTTTCCCAAGTGCTTGGTCCAACCCATGTGTCCCGCTCTTCCCTTGCTCTTCCATAGCCCAAACTCCCTTCGAAATCCCCCCTTCTGTCTTCAAAATCAGCACCACGATGGCCGTAGTATCCCTCCCGGCTCTCCCCATAACCTCATCTTTTTTCCCTTTGGACAGGCTCCAGATGGGGTCTTCTTCCTTCCCCTTCCCCGATTTCCACCTCATCTTTCTCCCTACGAATTTCAAAATTCGTATTTTTTCTTTCCTCTTTTGCCACGGAAGCCGTTGTTTGTGGATTTCCAACATTTTCTTCATCATGTCTCGGAGATCGGCTATTTGTCCATCCATGGAGGAAATCCTTTCCTCCACCGTTGTCTTGATTTGACTGATCTCCCCTTCAAGCCTTTCTTCTAGCGCATCAACTTTCTTGACCGTCATCTCGATCCGAACTTTTGTAAATCCAAGAATTCCGGATTTGGATTACAAAAACAGCACTTCTATCCTTCCCGACCAAAAATCAGCCGCTGCACTTCGCCAAAATCAGCCCACGAACGGTCCCAAGACTTGCTATGATACCAATTTGATAAGAAACACTTGTAGATCTCAAGTATTTTATATCAATCTTCGGAAAACAACGAAAATTCTTTACAAAAATCAGCACAAAATCACAAAAACAGTAGATAATTTGTATTGTTTGATGAAAGGAACACAGAAAATAGCAGGATACACTTGATCCTCAATTCGAGAGGAGGATTGATCTCTCCCAAATCTCTAGACGCTGCTAGTGCCCAAAGAAAACCTAAATCTAGGAGATCTTAAATTTCAGCCAAATTCAAGATGCCCTAACCCTAGGAGAACAAAGTATTTAATGCATACAAATCAAAAGGAAATCCCTAAACAGTCCCTACATTTAAATTTCTCTTAATCCCCCCAAAAATCCATCCTAAAACGCTCTGTTTGGGCCGCCCAATCTCCGTAAGAGGCGGAGATCCCCACGTCAATTGCGAAATGCCGGTCCCATGCGGACCGGCTGGACCGGTCTAATAGATGAGCTCTTTCATCTTTTGTTTTGGCTCTTTTATACGATGCTAAGAATGTAGCTTTTAGTGATTTATATAATGGATTAGATATTGAGGGTAAAAGATATGTTTAAGTTAGCCAAATAAAGAGATATAAAAAGATTTACTTCAATTAATGTACATTAATGATGAAGATAAAAAATTATTTTCTTATAAAAAGATATTCAATGTAGGTGGATGAGATATTTTGATAAAATTATCAATGAAATTTGTGAGAATATAATTGACTTTAGTGATCTTATGAGAAAAAAAGATGACAGTCTTTTTTTTTTATAGGCCCTACGGGTTCTCAAAATAAAGTATCGACAGACCTAGCCCTTGCCTATGCTTTTGCGGGACAAGGATTCGTCAAGTTCGATCAACAGGATTAAGAAATTCCAAGTCTTTTTTTGTTGATCACTATATGAAAATATAAATTTTAATTTTTATCCTCGCATTAGTAAAACTGAAGTTGGAGAGACTTTAAAGAGAACAAAGTGTGGAAGAGCAGTAGGACCTGATGATATTCTAATAAAATGCTTAGGAGATCTAGGTATTTCTTGTCTTATCAAACTTTTTAATATTATTTTGAAGACTAAAAAGATGGCATAGGAGTGGAGGAGTGATACCGGAGATATCAGTAAAAATCTGGAAGAGAAAAGTAATTTAGAATTTATTAATTACAAGTCTACTAGATAACCAAGGCGTGTACAAAGAACAAAAGAATAAAATCAGAAATCTTGAACTAGTCAACATAGTTGCCGTAAGGCTGAATTTGTGGTCGAGATGAATTCTTGTTGTTGAATTCTGGGCCAAGAACCAGGAATTCTGCTGTTCTTGGTGGCTGGCATGGATGGATAGCAATTTCTTTATTGCCGGTGCGAAATACAGGCTCTTCTTAGGAAGGAATTTTGCACTGTTTACTGGTTGGAAGAAGGCCAATTTTCTGGAAAGAAACCTCCCAGCAGCAAGAGAGCAGGTCGGCGGAGAGGAGGAGGAAGAAGAGGTGCGGGCAGTTGCTGGATGGAAGAGAGAATTCCAGAGACAGGGCTGCAGCCTTGCAGAGGGGAGGAAGAAGAAATGCTGGCGGTTGGCCAGCTGGAAGCTGGGAGAGGATGGAAGGAGAGGGGAACCTGGCGACTGGCAGGAAGGGCTGATGGGCTGAGGAAGAGGAAGGGTGGTTGGCTACCACCTGGAGATTTTCTAGATACAGAGAACATGAGCCATGTCTCTTTCCTAAACAACAAAATATAAAATTCAGGATTAAGGACCCTCTAGTTATAAGCTTTCAACTAGTAAATTAGGGAATAGAATAAAATAAAGATAATGCTAATTAAAGAAAGAAAGGACAACATATTTAAATAATAAAAATAGAAATTTTAAAAGGTGGGGTCTGGTTTAAACCTCTGCATCAAGGAGTGTTTTGTTCTTATTTTTTAGAATAAAGATGACGCACAAAAGTGTTCAAATTATAGAAGAATTAAGTTAATATGTTATACATAAAATTATAGGAGAGAATAATTGATTATTTGTTACAACGTGATACTAACATTTTTCAAAGTTAGTTTGGATTTATGTGGCATAGGTTTACTGTGGAAGCTATATATTTGTTGAGTGGTTTGATGGAAAAGTATAGAGTGTAAGGATGATCTTCATATGATATTCATTGATCTAGGGAAAACATATGATAAAGTTCCAAGAGATGTGTTTTGGAGAGTTTTAGAAAAGAAAGGAGTTAATAATGCTTATATTCAAGTGATTTAGGTTATGCACATGGGAGCTATTATTTGTGTTCAAAAACACAAGATAGTTTGATGAGTTTTTTTCCTATTTTAGTTGGATTACATCAATGATTAGTTTTAAGCCCCATATCTTTTTGTTTTAGTCATGAGTGTTCTTACTTGGTGTATGTTTTTTGCTGATGATATTCTTCTTGTTGAGGGAGTTGAAGAAAAACTTGAATTATGGAGGTCAACATTAGAGTCTAAAGGTTTTTGTTTGAGTAGAGTTAAAATTGAATGCATGGAGTGTAATTTTAGTAGAGATAAATTTAGTGGTGAGATTGTGGCATCGAGTAATTAATTCATTAAAAAGAGTGCACATTTTAATGGTGAAATAGATGAAGACATTATTAGTAGAATTCAAGTTGAATGATTGGAGTGGAGGAGTGCATCGAGCCTATTGTGTGATAGAAAAATACCCATCAAACTTAAGTACAACTTTTATAAGATGATGGTAAGACCTGCACTTGATGTGAAACATATACATGGAAACAAGAACTGCTTGGGGATTTTAATATAAGATTATTAAAACTTTGCTAGTTATAGAATTAATGCTTTCCCAAGTTAGGCTTTCAGAATTATCAAATCGAAATTAAGTATGGCTTGCGGTTACAACTAGATTAACAGGACAATATCAAATTGACAACATAATAATAGAGAGAGTAATGTTATGGAAAAACAATAATCCACGACAAACAAATCGAACTTTTCACCTTAGGTCCCTCACTCACGCTCTTGACGGTGGGGTTTTAACGGAGTAAGATTGAGAGCAAACCGAGCAATGCCACTAAGAGACAAATGGTGCCCAAAGTCTAGTCCGTTGGGGAAGTAGCCGACGACGGGGAATCCACGGGATGACTAGTGAGCATCCAATGTTCGGGAAGATTGTGCTCCTCGATGGAAGGTACACCAAAGAAATAGGAGATATGAAGCTTTGGCGTTGGCTGGAATTGCTGGACAGCAGCTGTTCAGCACTGGATCTCCTTTGGGCAGCAATTGGGGCAGATTCTGGACGGCTAAACAGCAGACTAGCTTGCTTTGGACGTCAAGGCAGCAAGCTATTTTGCTCCGGGAAGCTTCTAGACAGGAAACTGGGCTGTTTCTGAAATCTGGACAGCAATTCCTAAAGCATGGTCAGCAGCTTGGGTTCCCTGGATGGCTAAATGGCAACAGAACCTCGGCTGGAGCCTTAGGATCACAAAAGAAAAAAGCTGGGACAGCAATTTCCAAGATTTGGAAATGAGGACAGCCACTGCAAACGTCCAGAATTTTCTGGACAGCAAGGGGGCGGCCAAGGTGGTTGAGAAATTGGTGAGATGCTTAGAAATCTGAAATTAGATTTCAAGTTAAGTGGAATTGGAGGGAAAAAATCTGAGGTTTTAATTTCAGATTTTATTAAAAGGGAAGGGGCCAATTTGAAATTCAAATTAACAATAAATAATGGGTTAATGGGGTGGCAGTTATGGGAGAGATTTAAGGGAGAATTAATGTCGCTTAGGTGGCAAAGTGAGGAGAGAGAGGGGAAGAGAGGGGGCTTAGGTTTAATGCAATGGGGACCACAAACTTAATCACAGATTTTTACAAAAATCTGAAATAAAATTTTAGATTTCATAAGGGGAAATAACTTCCTAATTTGAGGGCAATCAATTGGAGCAATTTGAATTTCAAATTTGAAATTGAAACTCAATTAAATTGATTGCTTAAAATTAAGGAGCTAAATTAGAAAATAAGTAATGGCTCATAAATCATTCAAATTTCAAATTCGAAATTCCAAAGAGTGGGGAGGAGGTGGCTGCCGGAAGGGGGAAAGGGAGCCGGCGGGCTGGGGAAGGGCTTGCCGGTGGCTGCTGGCCGGCGGTTGGGGCTGCTGGCCGGCGGCCTGGACAATCCAGGTAGGGGGCGGCAGCAAGAGCATGGGAGGAGAGAGTGTGGGGGAAATTCTTGGGATCCAAAGCTTGAAAATCCACTCTCCCACTAGTGGCTTCAATCCAACTCTCCACAACACAAAGTGATCAAGAGAACTAAAGAAAAATGAAAGACAAGAAAACCTAAAACTCACAAAGAGATCTAGTTTTTCCTACGAACTCACTAAGAGATCGAGGAGGGTGAACTCACGAAGAGAACATAAGTGGCAAATTTTCATTCATCCAAAAACTCTCTATTACATAAGAAAAATGCCATATAAATAGGCCTCAAAATGACAAAGAAAACAAAAGACTAAAATGTCCCTTGTGCTACAATAGCGACTAAATACCCATAAGGGCTAAAACGGAAACACATAAAAATCAAATAAACTACTACATAAATGACTCAATATAAAACTCATGATCGTGGCCGTCGATCACCGGCGTCTCCTGATGGTACATGTGTCGAAATCCCTGACGATGTCCTCATCATTCTCCCCAGGTGGGAGGAAACTCGGCCCCGTCGAGTAAGCATCTATAGAGCTCTCTTATCACTCTAGTAAGTCGGGTCCACTCGCTGCAGCTCGTCACGATCAACCCATGTGTTCTCCGTCTCCGGTTTCCCTGCCCACTGAACTAGATACCTTTGTTGACCATCATCTCTAGTGGAAATTTGAGTTCATCACTAAGTATCGTCTCAATCTTCTCTGTATTGGGTAAATTAGGCAATTTTGGGGGTGGAGTTAGGTTGGGGATCTCACCAAGTGGGTTTACACAAGGCTCATTATTTCGTGGAATAGGAGGGTTACACTCTGGACCTTCGAAGGTTACAAGATTTTCGATGTTAACATAGGATTAATGTTAAAACCTTCAGGAAGGTCTGACACATAAGCATTACTATTTAAATCTTTTTGCTGTTATTTGAACGGTCCAGCGCTTCTAGCCTATAACTTTATAACGGTCCCTTGTGGGAACCGCTCCGGACGAAGCCGAACCAATACAAAATCTCTAATATCAAATTCTTTGAACCTTCTCTTGATATCGGCAGTACGTTTATAACTGTCATTGCTTTGATTATTTTTTTTATTAATATCCTTCTGCAGTTCTTGAAGATGAGATGCAAATGTGGATGCAAGAGACTCAGTGTGCATGATGAATGACAAGAATCATGAGCTTACAAACTAAAGTTTTAAACAAAGACAAATTAGGAAGACAACAGACTGCAACACACACACACACAACATACTAACTCACACGAACACGTTGCTAGAACAGGTGGACGAGTCACGAGAAGAGGGGTCTAAAGTGTTTGGTCTAAGGGAACTGGTGTAGGGGGAGGAATGAAGACTTTCTTAGCTACCAGGGCACTTCTATAGGAAATTTCAATTAAGGTCGTAGGTAGTCTCCTTGGGTCAACTGTGTCATCTAGTAAATTCATCCAAATAGGATAGAAGTGGTCTTTATCCTGGTAGGACGAGGCTATAACGGGCAAAATGTAAGAATCATGAATGACACACTCGGCCAAATATAAATCCAATTGAGCAGCTCTAAATTTAGACTCTAAGGAAACAAGAGGGGGCTCATTGCTCAAATCAGGCTAAAAAACTTTCAGACTCAAAGTACTGTTTTCCTCAAGAGACTCAGGTTTGGTTGCAACCCTAAGATCCATGGGTTCCGTTTCACTTAAATCAAGTGATAAATTCGATTGACTTACTCCCAACTCGAGATTATCTAAGTCGTCATCAGAATTATCCAGAATTAAATCAGAATTATCCAAAACTAAATCAGAACTATCCAAAATTAAATCAGAATTATCAGAATTACCTGGAGTCATCTCAGTAGGTGTTACAACTAAATCAGGATCTTCTGAATTTAAATTCAACGTGTCCAAGGCAAGATTGGCTTCTCATATTCCTATCGTCCAGGCATACTTTGTCCAAAGATTTATCCTCGAGGAGACTAGGATCGGAGTGGGCTAAGGTGTTGACGTTTAAAGGTACTAATTTTCCTAGCTCAGGATTTAAGTCATGCTGGGAGTCTGATTCATTCTCTTTTGTTCCATCCTCAAAGAATTCTTCGTTATTAGTGATATCATTAGCATCCACGAAATGGATGCACTCAGTCTCAAGTCCAGGGGACCTCTTCTTTTTAATGCATTTCTTTATTAAACTTACACTCGCAGAGTCAGGGACTGGGGAGGCTAAAGGTTGACTGGGATTGCTATAAGTGGGTTCAAGTGGGGAGTCATAAGAGAGTGATCTATCAGAAGACCCAATAGAGGATTGGTCATTAAGGTTAGGTGAAGACCTACAGGGTGGGGCAGCAACCCTGATGTTACTAAATGATGGTTGGTTTCGACTATAGTGATGTCCAAGGTTTGTCCCAACAAAGGAGGTAGGGTGATGCTCTAGATGACGGTCACTAGTAGAGGGTCGGTATTTTGAATTAAGATCTCGCCTCATGTGTTTCCAAGTAGGGTACTCACCGCAAGACTCTTTATGATCTTCCAATCTTGCCCAAAATTGAAGAGCTCGACCTTTTAGGTGAGATTTAGCGATGCTAATCTGGTGGGATTCAGGGATATGACATGATTCAAAATAATTATCTAGTTGTCTCGCCCATTCCCTATAGTAGTAAGGGCCCAAAGAACTATCAAAGGTAGGCAAACGATAAGGCGATTCTAAGGGAGGTCGTGGAGGCCTAGGCTCAGGTCTCGGGTGATAAGCTGAGTGGGGCCTGTAATTAGAGTGGGGATGGTCAACGGGTTTTTCCGTCATTATTCTAGTCATATTGTCCACTAGGTTAACGATGTCATCTAAACTCTTTTGGAGTCTTATCGGATCCACTGGGAAGCGTCAAGTGACACTCAAAGACTATTGGGTGTAAGGGACATCATTTAAACACTAAGGCTTCGTTTGGGACGGCTTTTTTACTGCTTTCTAAAACAGAGTTTTAATACAAAAATAAAAAAATTTGTACTAAAACTCCGTTTTAGAAAGCAATAAAAAAGCCATCCCAAACGAAGCCTAATTTAGGCTCACTTAGACTCACTACAGAGGCAGAAAAAATTTGGACAACAAACCAAACAGTTGGTTAAGAAGTCTAGGTGTTTAGGATAAGTTTTGGGAAGGTTAAGGACAGAAGGGCAGCACCAAAACACTCTAAAACTAAGCTCCTAAAGGCTTCTATATGCTGCTGGAATGCTATGGACAGCAACCTAGCACAATGACTCAAGTTGGCTAAGTGTTAGGGACATGTTTAGGAGGGTGGACAGCAACTTGTTAAAGGTTTAGAGCCACCTAAATGTCCCTAAATAGTGCAGGAAAAATTCAGGACAGCAAAGTTCAACAGTTGAATACGTTGTCTAGGTGTTTGGAAGATGCTGAGGGAGTGGACAGCACCTAAACAAGGTCTGTAAGTTCACTAAACAATGTCTAGCAGCTGCTGTAACAGTGAGGACAGCAGTTAAACTCAAAGGTGTAGTTGCGCTAATCAATTAGAAACAATGTAGGTTTAATGACAGCACTCTTACACTACCTAGAACGTCTTTAACCTTAATGAATGCATGCAGGAATTATGACTACAGCATGAAAACAGTGAAAACGTCCTATCTACGCATTGATATGCATGCAAATTTCAAACTACAATGAGAAGCTAGACCCTAGGATGCATCTAGCACAAGTCAAGCATGCTAGCCATGCTCTGATATCAAGATGATGTGAAACATATGCATGGAAACAAGAACTTCTTGGGGATTTTAATATAAGATTATTAAAACTTTGCTAGTTATAGAATTAATGCTTACCCAAGTTAGGCTTTCAGAATTATCAAATCGAAATTAAGTATGGCATGCGGTTACAACTAGATTAACGGGACAATATCAAATTGACAACATAAGAATAGAGAGAGTAATGTTATGGAAAAACAATAATTCACGGCTAACCAATAGAACTTTTCACCTTGGGTCCCTCACTCACACTCTTGACGGTGGGGTTTTAACGGAGGAAGATTGAGAGCAAACCGAGCAATGCCACTAAGAGACAAATGGTGCCCAAAGTCTAGTCCGTTGGGGAAGTAGCCGGTGACGGGGATCCACGGGTTGACTAGTGAGCATCCAATGTCCGGGAAGATTGTGCTCCTCGATGGAAGGTACACCAAAGAAATAGGAGATATGAAGCTTTGGCGTTGGCTGGAATTGCTGGATAGCAGCTGTTCAGCACTGGATCTCCTTTGGGCAGCAATTGGGGCAGATTCTGGACGGCTAAACAGCAGACTAGCTTGCTTTGGACGTCAAGGCAGCAAGCTATTTTGCTCCGGGAAGCGTCTAGACAGGAAACTGGGCTGTTTCTGAAATCTGGACAGCAATTCCTAAAGCATGGTCAGCAGCTTGGGTTCCCTGGATGGCTAAACGGCAACAGAACCTCGGCTGGAGCCTTAGGATCACAAAAGAAAAAAGCTGGGACAGCAATTTCCAAGATTTGGAAATGAGGACAGCCACTGTAAACGTCCAGAATTTTTTGGACAGCAAGTGGGCGGCCAAGGTGGTTGAGAAATTGGTGAGATGCTTAGAAATCTGAAATTAGATATCAAGTTAAGTGGAATTGGAGGGAAAAAATCTGAGGTTTTAATTTCAGATTTTATTAAAAGGGAAGGGGCCAATTTGAAATTCAAATTAACAATAAATAATTGGTTAATGGGGTGGCAGTTATGGGAGAGATTTAAGGGAGAATTAATGTCGCTTAGGTGGCAAAGTGAGGAGAGAGAGGGGCTTAGATTTAATGCAATGGGGGCCACAAACTTAATCACAGATTTTTACAAAAATTTGAAATAAAATTTTAGATTTCATAAGGGGAAATAACTTCCTAATTTGAGGGCAATCAATTGGAGCAATTTGAATTTCAAATTTGAAATTGAAACTCAATTAAATTGATGGCCTAAAATTAAGGAGCTAAATTAGGAAATAAGTAATGGCTCATAAATCATTCAAATTTCAAATTCGAAATTCCAAAGAGTGGGGAGGAGGTGGCTGCCGGAAGGGGGAAAGGGAGCCGGCGGGCTGGGGAAGGGCTGGCCGGTGGCTGCTGGCCGGCGGCCTGGACAATCCAGGTAGGGGGCGGCGGCAAGAGCAAGGGAGGAGAGAGTGTGGGGGAAATTCTCGGGATCCAAAGCATGAAAATCCACTCTCCCACTAGTGGCTTCAATCCAACTCTCCACAACACAAAGTGATCAAGAGAACTAAAGAAAAATGAAAGACAAGAAAACCTAGAACTCACAAAGAGATCTAGTTTTTCCTACGAACTCACTAAGAGATCGAGGAGGGTGAGGTGAACTCACGAAGAGAACATAAGCGGCAAATTTTCATTCATCCAAAAACTCTCTATTACATAAGAAAAATGCCATATAAATAGGTCTCAAAATGACAAAGAAAGTTAAAGACTAAAATGTCTCTTGGGCTACAATAGCGACTAAATACCCATAAGGGCAAAAACGGAAACACATAAAAATCAAATAAACTACTACATAAATGACTCAAAATAAAACTCATGATCGTGGCCGTCGATCTCCGGCGTCTCCTGATGGTACATGTGTCGAAATCTCTGACGATGTCCTCATCAGCACTACTTTATGGCGTAGAATGTTGATCATTAAAAGAGAATAATAAAATTAAGATAAGTTTTGCAGAGATGAGGATGCTCAGGTGGATGAGTGACTTTACAATTAGAGACAAAATGTGAAATGAGTATATATGTGAAAAAAGTTTGAGTAGTTCCAATGGAAGATAAGATTAGATAGTCTCCTTAGATGGTTATGTCACATAAAATGTCGGTCATTTGATGACCCTATTAGGGGACTAGATGTATTAGGGCCGGCTTATGCCAAAAAAGGTAGAGATAGATCTAAAAAGACTTGGTTTGAAAGTATTAAAAATGATATATATTTTCATTAGATCTAAATGAGAATTTGACTCTTAATAGGACACAATGGAGAAAAGAGATTCATTTAGCATACCTCACATAGTGGGATAAATGCTTTTTGCTGTTGTATCTATTATTGTTGACTACGGTTGCAAAATTTTAGTAGAATCACAAAATTTTCTACCTGTCTGGTTCTGGAATCATTAGTAGAATCGCAACATTTTCTTCCTGTCTGGTTCTGGAACCATGAGTAGATTGCTTGCCTTGAAATATTAAGCCTTACAAGGTTTGATTTTCAGCTTGTCTTAGCCAACATGATGTATGCTTCTAGATGATATTTTTTCATCTTGGATAAGAATCTGTCGTTTCATTCTTCATTGCATTTTAATATTCGGATCAAAAAACTTTCCTCTATCCATCCATGTGCTATTTTTTTATTTTATTCCAGAGCACACATGCACACGTAATGGTGCAGTTGGTTGCTTTTGTAATTTGGTTGGTTTCAGTTTCCTCTATTTTTACAGCATGCGATCAGACTATCTTGTGTTATTGATTTATTTGTGCTGAAATTACTTTATGTTATTTTAGCTTTTAGTCCCATTATTTATCTTCCAATACTACAACTATGGAATTTCTATTATCTCCGCGACATCCCTTGTTTCAATAAATGCTTGAATGTAACTTTCAAGCAGATTAGAATATTTGATAATTTGGTCAAGTTCTTTGTGGCATAGGGTTCCATCAAGCAAAGTATACCGTGCAGTTCCTCCTCCACACCAGTTGCTGGCAGGAGTAGTGAGCTCTGCAAATGCGGATCCAGTTGTCAGTTCATCATGCGCTGTTGCTAGCGTCACACAAGCAGGACAATCTCTTGCATCTAGCACATCGGCAGTTTCCTCTCTGTCTACTGTGCTTCCTTCAGGTGTCTTAATACCGAATGGAAACCTGGCTAGCTGTGGTACCTCCATACCAAACACAGGAAACTATGTTTATCCAACAGTAACTGGAGGAACATGTTACAGTGGATATGGTGGGATATATCCCCAGGCCACACCATTGCAGCAAGTTGCTCTAGCGCTCAAACAGGCCCCTCTTTCATCCACTTCTGTTGTTTCTTCAGCAGCTTCAAATTCAAATGCATTGCCAAAGATGACCTCAAGTTCAAATGCTGATAGAGAAAAACGGCCATCTCAGAAGCGGAAATTCCAGGAGCTACCGGTCACTTCGAAAGGGCTGTCTACTCTTAATCAGGTAGATTCTATACCTTTACACTTGGATTTTGTGATTTTTTTATGACTGTTTGACAGCTAGATAGTGACTGTAATGAAGGATGAGGCTTCCCTCGCATTAAAATGAAAATTTTAATAAACTTCCCCTGTTGGTAGGGGATTCCTGTATCATGTTTTTTCATATTGTGCCATCAACGGAACTATTATTTATGCTCATGGTTATGCAGTGGGGATTCTACAGTTAGTTCTCATGGCATGCGTACTTTATGTAATTGTTGTCCACAATTCTATAAATGGTTCTCTATTTTGGAAGAAGAGAAGACGTTATTTTCATACAATTTTCTCTCGGCCTGAAGGAAGTCAACATAACCTAGCGTCATTTATGAAATGTACTGTCATCATTATCTTGGGGTTAGAGAATTTTGAATTATTATTTTACCAATTTTTTTCAACTCTTTGCTGTTTTTTGTTATTCAATTATAAAAAATTGCGAAGGATGTGATCTTAAACTTTTATGACCGTTTGAAAATTTTCATTACATATTCTACCCGTGACTGATATAAAAACTGCTTTCCTGAACTGCTGATGTTGAAAAAGTTTAGATTTCTTCTGTCCTTAAGCACCTGGGCTCTGATGCCAACTGGAGAAAAAAATTCACTCTTGACGCCACATTGATGGAGATTTGTTAATGGGTTCTTGTTGATGATCTCTTTCTTGACTCTGTTCTTCTTTCTTCTCTTGAAATTTCTTCAATTACGTCCTCTAGAAACAAAAAATTGATTTCTTGCATAAATTATGTGTAGCAATCGGGGGAATTACTCCTGGAGGATTTCTATAAAGATGCTTCTTGGGAATTTTGTTGGACCAGTATAGAGAAAACCTATGATTGGAGTTCGGAAATCGTGTAATCTCATGAGGAGAGAAAAGGCAAAGAAGAGAAGAATAAGGGAGAATCCTGATTCAAATTTCATTTATGATAGTATGATCCAATTACAGGCATTCAAATCCCTATTTTAAGAAATAAGGTTTCTTTTAAAATTAAGCTAACTTAAACTTAATATCTAGTTAGGTATTAAAAATCTTATGGAGTTTAAAAAGCTGATAATTCTAAATTTAAATACATTGAAACCAAAATAAAAATCCTAGAAATATTCTAAACAATGCTAGAATAATTTTGAAAACGTTAGAATAATATTGATGGATGTCTTGGATTGCGTCAATTATTGGCTAAGATTTTCATTTCGACAGTGTTTTTTTTGCTTAACATTCTACTTTCTGATTGTATTACTTAATCAGATGCTGATTTCTAGTTGTTTATCAGCAGAGTGGGTAATTTTGCTATTCCTTTGAAAGGCTGGTGATGCTTGACGATACCAATAACCACCTTCAAGTGTGTTATCTGTTTTTCTTTTGTAAACAATAAACCGGAGTGTTATAGGATTACCGTTGGATGCTTGCTTCTGCTTTGGATACCTTTCCATTCTCAGCTTTATATAAACCTAGACTAACTGTTCTCAGAGAAATGAATTCTTATATACTAGTTTAATTCTTCATTTCTTCTCTTTGCTGTTGGTTAACCTGCAATGCCTTTCTTCTTTATGAAAAGTATGCACTATAATGTATAAGTTTTTCATCACTCCCACCGGTTTTGGCCAAAAAAAAAATCCTGCTGGCGCCAAGCAGTATTCCAATATATATATATATATATATATTTACTGTAGGTAATTCTTTATTTTAATTATAGTTGAATAACATTTTCTTAGGAATGCTTTTAGATATATACAAACTAGGCTATTTCTAATGGGTAAAATGATATAGTTTTTATTTAAAGTCTAAGCTACTATTTTTTTTTTGTTCATATAATTTATTTATTTTTCTTAATTTTAAAACTCAAAATTACTTTTTGATAAGAATCTTAAAAGAATGAATACAATAAATTTTAGCTGTAAAAGTTATCCAGAAAAGCATTTCTAATTTTTTATTTAAGTTTTTTTAATTGCTATTTATTTTTGTAATGTATTATTATATTGTTAAAATGTATTTATTCTTTTATTTAATCATACTAGATGACTATATGATTTATTTTTTTATATTAACAACTGGAATATTTTTTTTTTAAAACCGTCGATATCAATTCCAAGCCCAAATGAAAAATATTGAAGGTATTTAAAATTTTTAAAAATTTATAGTTTGTGCCCC
Organism: Dendrobium huoshanense; assembly: GCA_016618105.1. Taxonomy (NCBI): domain Eukaryota; kingdom Viridiplantae; phylum Streptophyta; class Magnoliopsida; order Asparagales; family Orchidaceae; genus Dendrobium; species Dendrobium huoshanense. The sequence goes on from CM028357.1 coordinate 58,854,692, forward strand.
TACATATAAATTTTTTGGATCTGCCACTGCACTGGCACTTACAAGTTGATATCAAATGTTCATTATTGTTATTTTACACTACATAACATTTGTATATAACTCATTGCCCTGGTTATTTTTCAATCACTTGGAAAACAAACTTAAATCAAATATTTGATTGCTGCTTTCACTTCTTTACTGTGATTTTTTTTTGTTTGACTTCTTCTTTTGGAGATTCTTAAAATGAATTCCATGTCAGGTACTATCCTTGAATAGGAGATTTTACTATTAGTCCTATCTTTTTTAGGATTTATAGAAATTAAACAAGTTTATATCTTAAAGTTTGTTGTTGATTTTCTATTTTATGTTTAACTTTTACTTATCCGTATATCGGCTATAGTTGTGCTGATTTTTCAACTATTATTCCAGGTATTTTCTCTGACTCTCTGAAGCTGACAGACTGTTGAACCTATCTCTTGGACCCTTGTTTTTATGTTTCACAGGAATTTCAAGTCTAGAGTCCCCAAATGATGGCGTGCTTGTTCATTATTGCATTCATCCAGGACATCCTTAGGCATACCTGAAATGTTCTGCGTATATTCTGCATAAGAAGTCATTGTAAATTTACCAAGCTTGTGTTTTGAGAATACTTCTGTTTTCCCTGTTATCTAATTTTTTATCGATCTTCATGGATGTAAATTGGTTTTTGCTAACCATCTGATATGAAAGCAAGAGACTCCCAATAATACTCATACAACGCCTAATTTTTCTCTTGAATCCTCTCCTTCATTTCTATATTGTCTTTATATTTTTATCTCTTAGCATCTGAGATAAATCACCCATGGCTCTTGAATTCTCTCTATTCCATCATATTCCTATGTTCTTGTAGCCCTTGGCGCCTCTGCCAACATCATCAAATACAATAGGAGTATCTCAAGTGATGATTAATTGTAGTAGATGATTACCATTTGATCATCTTTTGCTGCAGGGGCAGATCTTTTAGTGGTGGTGTTGAATATTTGTTATTTTAACCAATGATATTATTTTAAAGATGAAAGTTTTGTGCTTGGTTTTTTCCAGAACTCACGACAGGGCTCAGAATGTTTTAAGCCAGGTTTAGAGGATGCTGCTGGAAAAATTCCATTCATGCCTCCAACAAAGAAGCCGAGTCAGCCAGCGCTTGGAGAGTTGCCGCCGCCGCCGCCGCCAAGAATGATGCCTCCCCCTCCGCCGAAGTTTCCATCCAACCATACTCCAAGAATGATGCCTCCCCCGCCACCAAAGTTTTCATCCGATCATAACCGTAATTCAATCGCTGCGCCGCCTCCCCCGAACTTTCCATCATCCGATTCACCTGTAGGGTTTCAAAATCAGAATCTGGCAATGAGTCCAGCAGTCACTGAAACTCTTGTTCAGAGCATAGTTTCAGAGAAAGCCAACTTAGAACCAGCTTCTGGTGATCAAATCCTGAAATCAGCTCCTCCTACATGAAACTTATGATTCCTGTAATTACTGATTAGTTCTCTCATTTGTTTCAGATGCATTTTTGAAGCTAGTTGAGTATGAAGAAGAAGAGGAAGAGGAAATGGTTGCCGCCGCCGAAGAATCCTTTAGAAGCACTAGCTCAAAACCTTTTTGGGCTGTATAAAATGCTGCCTTTTAAATTTTAGCAGAATCCAGAAGCGGCTCTCAAGTTTTCTGATTGATGATGAGTTTTGAAAAGTCGCTCAGAAATTCTTATGCCATCTGATGAAGCCTCACTGTGGTTCTTAATTTCTGGATTCATGGCGCCCTATGACCTGTGACTCCAAGACCTTGAGACCATAAGATTAGAATGTTGAATGCCTTATTCAGTACTGTACACATTTTTCATTTGTGTAGCAAAGATAAATTTAGTGAGAAATTAGGGTTTGTAAGAAAGGCCATTGTCAATGTAGTGAGAAAATAGGGTTTTTAAGAATAGCCATCGTTTAAACTTTTGATATTACTCATTTCTTTGTCTCTTGTTCTAGTAGACTTTGGTCAGGAATTTCAGAGAGAATATTTTAATGTTCTTACTAAATATTTTACCCTAAGTTTATATGGCATAGATGCTTCAACACTGTGTTCGTTCTTTTATCTTTGTTGGGTGGTTTCTTCCTCTTCAATTTGTCTTGAATGAAGGGTGTAGAAATTGTTCTATGTGAAAAATTATTATGTGTGAACATTAGACACCGTTCAAAGGCTAATAAAAAAAAGCCACATCATTTTTTTACTGTATATCGATATTGTGTACTGCTATGTATCAGATGTCATGACACGTTATTAACCTCTGGACCGTTCGAGGTCTGCACAAAATAATTTCTCCAATACTAATGCCCAAAATTACCAAATCCATTGCCTCCTTTCAGCATGGTTGAAGCAAAAGTTAAACTTGCAACGGTTAGCATCCTTTAGAACAAGTATCATTGCTCCTCGCTCTACCTTTTGCAAGTCTACTGGTTGCTCAATAATTAAATATCCCAGCAACCACTTACACCATACATCCACCGTTCACTCTTTTCCAGCTAAAGGAGACATTTCTAATGAAACCTCCTTGCTACTATCTGTGTCTTCTTTATTGGGCTTAGATTCCCTCGACCTTATCTATCATTAATGCTGAAGGCTGTTCTCCATCAACCAAAATGTGGCACATCATCCCTTCGCTCGGTACCGCAGCTCAGTATCATTGACATAACACATTCTGGTTGATCTCCGGACAACGTTCTGCATCCAACCTTAGCACAATAATTTCCCATATCACAGACTGCAAAAAAATTATCAATGACCATCACATGAATATACCTGACAGACAAGAATGCCCTCTTCATCTGTAACATAAAGTTTCTATACATTTAAAAAAAAAATTAAAAAAAAAATCCATACATTTACATAAATAATATCAAAATAATTATAATAATATCATGAATTTAGAAAAGCACAACAAAACTAGCTTCAACTCTTAATGATCTGTTTAATTTATGATTATATGATTGTATTAGATACAATCATATGAATTAGAAACTTCATTGTTAATACTTGGGTATTAATTATGTAAATAAAAAAGCCTTCAATGAGGCTCACATAACACTTCCAGAAGACATAATTTTAACACATACATTTTCCTACCTAATTCACTTGCTGTATTATACAGCAAGCAGAAACTAACAATCACAATGCCTGATGTAGCTTTTTAGATTTCAGAACAAATTTCTTGTCAATATGAAAAAAAACGTGAACAATCAAAAACTGAAGAAAGAAATGCAATTTTTTATTTACACCATCAGAATCAGAGCAAATACTTTAGATTGTTCTCCAGGCATAACACATTGAAAAACTAAAAGAAATAAAGTTTCCTCTTAAGATAAATAGATTAAGGAACCTGCCAATCATGTAGAGCAACAATCTTTTCCACTGCCGCTTAACAATCTACACGCCCATGAAAATATTTCTGATTTAAGAACTTGAAACATTTTCAACAAAAAATATAGAAAAAAAGGGTACATGCAAAGACGACAGTTGTGCCAAACGATCAAGAGCTACAACAGCTGATATCCAACTCATAAACTTAATACAAGTTTTTATTGAGACAGATAAATATGATAATCACCTCTCTCATCTTCCAATTAGTCTGTGCTGATGACCATTATGATCTACTCTTGTTTGCATAGTCATCAGATTCATCAAAATCATCCTTCAAACTTTGATCAAAGTCATCCTGATTGCCATAGTTCAAACCACTGGTTGTGCTTTCTGGGTTGCTGCCATATTGATTGTTGTTATCATAGCTGCTACCTGATCCATCCAGGTTGAAATTATATTTGTCAGAACCACCGCCCAAGTTGCCAGCAGCACTTGCATAGTTTTGTCCAACACCACTGCCACCATAGTTTTCACTCCCACCAGCACCTCCAGCAACGTAATTGTTGCCACCAGTCCCGCCACCAAAACCACCACCAGCACCTCCACTGCCATAACTACCGGCTCCACTTCCATAGCTATCTCCACCATAACCGGCAGAAGCACCACCACCATCGCCGCCGCCGCCATACCCTCCGCTACCATAGCCGTCACCGCCATAGCCCCCACCACGGTTTCCATATCCACCAGCATTTCCCCCATAACCACCACCGCGGCCACCGCCATAACCTCCACCACCACCATAACCGCCACCACCGCCACCACCGCCATAACCGCCGCTGCCACCATAACCACCACCACCATAACCACCGCCGCCATAACCTCCACCACCAAAGCCTGAAGGACGATCATTTGCATAATTAACTCTAACCAAGCGCCCGTGGAGCTCCTGTGCATGATCAACATGAGAAGAAGTAAAATACAGGCTTCATCTTCTGAAGCAAATGTTGTCAATGAACATCAATTATGAAAGTTTAATCATAACAAAATTCAGAAGTAAATTTAAGGAGAAAAAACTGAATAATGACTGGATAAAGAGACTTAATTGCTGCATGATTGTTTGGCTTTAAAAAAAATTAAAAAGATATTGGTTATCCACTATTCGCTTAAATGATGCTTTCCAAAAAAAAAAAAAAGTAGAATTGTTGCGTGCGAGAATATACGCGGCGGTAGAGTTTGTAAATTTGCGTCCGAGCGTTGCACGAGTATTTCGCACACAAACAGAAAAGAGAAAGTGAACACCAAGGTTTTTACGTGGAAAACCCAAAAAGGGAAAAAACCACGGGGCCTCGCCCAGTTGTAAAATTCCACTAGTGATTTTGCAGATTACAGATGGCTGATTCGTCCCACAAGTTGGAATAATCAGAATACAATTTGTTTCTTCTAGTGAGTTTACAAAATTTCTGCGAATTCCCGGCGTTTCTCCAAAATCCGGCAGAGTTCCGGCGTCTTCAGGCGGCAGGAAGAGTTTCGGCGGTGGTCGAGGAGGTGAGGAATCTCCTTTTCCCCTTTCTCCTCTTCTTCTTCTTTCTTCTGCGAGTTTCTGGTGTTTCCTGAAAGTCCGTCAGAGTTCCGGTGCCTTCAGGCAGCAGGAAAAGCTCCGGCGGCGGTGGTCGAGGAGGTGAGGAATCTCCTTTTCCCCTTTCTCCTTCTCCTTCTCTTCTTCTTCTCTCTCTTCACTTGAGCCCCTTGGTGTAGAATGAGGGCTCTATTTATAGTTTTTCTGGAGTGGCATAGCTCGTAAATAGGCGTGAGATCAAGGGCGAACAGGGAGTGGTTTGAATGGACGGTCGATATCGAATCTTTTGATCATGCACCGTTCGTTGGACATTTGATGGCCTTAATGATGTCGGAATTTGATGATCTTGGGCTCGTTGGATTCGTCTCGTCGAGCCGCTCGATTCGAGTATAAGTTCGTCAAAATCGGAGACCGTTTGGTAACTCAAATTGCGGTTTGAACCTTCCAACAGCGCTTCGAACCTTTGATTCGGACTCATTTGGGCTCGGATTGGGTTGATCTTGGTGTCGTTGGGTTCGTATTTCCGAGACGCTCAGTTTGATTATAAGATCACTGGAATCGGAGTTCATATGCTCCCGGGATTAATTTTTGAAGTTTCCGGATTGATTTTGCCTCGAGATTCGTGCTCAATCAAGATTATTTTGCGATGTCGTATCAGTTGCCCCCCTATTTTTGGACGTCGTAGCTTCAGAGGTCCGAAAATATGTGTCACAAATTTCGGAGAATTTTTCTGAGTGACCCATGATTGATCTGGCTTGTAGGAACCTCGAACGTCTCCGAAAATGTCAAAATTGAGTCCGGAACGTCGAAAAACGGTCCCGGGGACCCCAAAAACGCCGAATTTGGACTTTTCTGGGCGAAAAATGGGCTCGGATTAGTCTGGGCGGTCGAACCGGCCGGACCGGCCGGCCGACTGCCGCCGCGCCGCCGGCGGCGCGAAACAGCGGCCGCGGGCCGTTGCCGCGCGGAACCGAGGACCGCGGTCCTCGCGTGGATTTCCCGCGGGATCACCGCGCGGCCTGATGGCTGCTCACGCGGACCCCCCTGCGCCAGCATCCAAGGGCTGCCGCGTGCGGCATTGCGCGGATCCGCGCGGATCTGCGGCTGCGCGCGATCCGCGCGCAGCGGATCGCGATCCGTGTGCCTTCGCGCGCGGGTGGTCGCGTTGGTTCGCCCCACCGACTTAGGTGGGCCCCTCATACGTCAAAAAATGACGTTTTTGTCAATTTTAGGTCCGAAAAAATCCTAAAAAATTTCTAAAAATTCGTAAAAAATTTCTAAAAATAAGTAATTACAGAATTTGCAATAACTTCTCTCCTTTTTTTTTCCAAAACCTATAAATAGGCCTCCTAGGTCTTTAGGAAACTTGCACCTTCTTTCTCCCTCCGGTTTACTGGCGATAGAAACCTACGGGATTTCCTCCTCTCCCTCCGGTTTACTGGCGATAGAAACCTACGGGATTTCCTCCTCTCCCTCCGGTTTACTGGCGATAGAAACCTACGGGATTTCTTCCTCCCCCTCCGGCTTACTGGCGGTTGAGGCTTCCGCTATTTGCGAGTTGGAATTCTTTCCTGCTCGACTTAGCGCCCCTCCTCGTGCGCAGAAGCCTACGGGATCTCTTTTCCATCTGAGCGGAGGTTTGTTGGCGATGGACGATCGAGTTGAAGCCCGTTAGTAGTCAACGATCGAGTGTGGAGTCAAAGGGGAGAGTTCGAATGCGTTGCGAGAAGCCGATGACGCGTAGTAGTCTGCCGACGAGCAAAAGTCCGACGACAGGAAGAAGTCTGACTTCGGGTAGAAGACCGACGAAAATTCGTCGACGACCAGGAGTCTGGCGACGAGTAGAAGTCTGCAGACGAGCAGAAGTCCGATGACGAGTAGGAGTCCGCTAACGAGCAGAAGTCCGATGTCGGGTAGAAGACCGATGAAAATTCGTCGATGAGCAGAAGTCCGACGTCGGGTAGAAGTCCGCTGACAAGCAGAAGTCCGACGACGAGTAGGAGTCCGCTGACGAGCAGAAGTTCGATGTCGGGCAGAAGTTCAACGTCGGGTAGAAGTCCGCTGACGAGCAGAAGTCCGACGACGAGTAGGAGTCCGCTGACGAGCAGAAGTCCGGTGTCGGGTAGAAGTTCAACGTCGGGTAGAAGACCGACGAAGATTCGTCGATGAGCAAAAGTCTGACGACGAGTAGAAGTCCGCTGACGAGCAGAAGTCCGACGACGAGTAGGAGTCCGCTGACGAGCAGAAGTCCGACGTCGGGTAAAAGTCCGCTGACGAGCAGAAGTCCGACGTAGGGTAGAAGTCTGCTGACGAGCAGAAGTTCGATGTCGGGCAGAAGTTCAACGTCGGGTAGAAGTTCAACGTCGGGTAGAAGACCGACGAAGATTCGTCGACGAGCAAAAGTCTGACGACGAGTAGAAGTCCGCTGACGAGCAGAAGTCCGACGACGAGTAGGAGTCCGCTGACGAGCAGAAGTCTGACGTCGGGTAGAAGTCCGCTGACGAGCAGAAGTCCGACGTAGGGTAGAAGTCTGCTGACGAGCAGAAGTCCGATGACGAGTAGGAGTCCGCTGACGAGCAGAAGTCCGACGTCGGGTAGAAGTCCGCTGACGAGCAGAAGTCCGACGTCGGGTAGAAGTCCGCTGACGAGCAGAAGTCCGACGTCGGGTAGAAGTCTGCTGACAAGCAGAAGTCTGACGTCGGGTAGAAGTTCAACGTCGGGTATAAGACCGACGAGAATTCGTCGACGAGCAGGAGTCTGGCGACGAGTAGAAGTCCGCTGACGAGCAGAAGTCCGACGTCGGGTAGAAGTCCGCTGAGGAGCAGAAGTCCGACATCGGGTAGAAGTCTGCTGACAAGCAGAAGTCTGACGTCGGGTAGAAGTTCAACGTCGGGTATAAGACCGACGAGAATTCATCGACGAGCAGGAGTCTGGCGACGAGTCGGAGTCCGCTGACGAGCAGAAGTCCGATGACGAGTAGTAGACCGCTGACAAGCAGAAGTCCGATGTCGAGTAGGAGTCCGCTAACGAGCAGAAGTCCGATGTCGGGTAGAAGTTCAACGTCGGTTAGAAGACCGACGAAGGTTTGTCGACGAGCAGAAGTCCGACGTCGGGTAGAAGTCCGCTGACGAGCAGAAGTCCGACGACGAGTAGGAGTCCGCTGACGAGCAGAAGTCCGATGTCGGGTAGAAGTTCAACGTCGGTTAGAAGATCGACGAAGGTTCGTCGACGAGCAGAAGTCCGACGTCGGGTAGAAGTCCGCTGACGAGCAGAAATCCGACGACAGGGAGAAGTACGACGTCGGGTAGGAGTCCGCTAACGAGCAGAAGTCCGACGACGAGCAGAAGTCGACTGACGAGCAGAAGTCCGACGACAGGGAGAAGTATGACGTCGGGTAGGAGTCCGCTAACGAGCAGAAGTCCGACGACGAGTAGGAGTCCGCTGACGAGCAGAAGTCCGACGTCGGGTAGAAGTCCGCTGACGAGCAGAAGTCCGACGTAGGGTAGAAGTCTGCTGACGAGCAGAAGTCTGACGACGAGTAGAGGTCCTATCCAAGGTTGTATGTCAGAACATTTGTTCGATGTCATTAACCTATATGGCAGAGATCGAGAGAATCCACCAAGGAAGTAAGACCTATCCGAGGTTATATGTCGGAGCCCTGCTTGACGACGTTAACCTGTGTGGATGAGGTCGAGAGAATCCACCAAGGATGTAAGACCTATCCGAGGTTGTATGTCGGAGCCCTGCTCGACGACGTTAACCTGTGTGGAAGAGGTCGAGAGAATCCACCAAGGATGTAAGACCTATCCGAGGTTGTATGTCGGAGCCCTGCTCGACGACGTTAACCTGTGTGGATGAGGTCAGGATCAAATCCCCCTGGGATTGATCGTCCGGTGATTGAGATACAATATGGATTGTGTATTCCTCGAATCACGGAGAAAGAGTTTGAGAAGTTTTTTTCTTATCTTTCATAAGAGGAAAAATCATATCACAACAACATAAACATTCTATTACTGCATTACGTAAGCATAGTACAATAGTTCCCTGGTACGACTTACAAATTACAAAGTACTCAACACACTAGATCTTTGCACGGTGACAATACGACAACATTTAACTTGAAAGAAGATATTAGAGATATCAAAGTGACACTCAACTCAACATAAAAGTGAGAACAAGACAAGTAATATTTGTTAATACAAATACACGAAGTGCGTGATCATTCAATCTCTCCAACCATTTGAACATTATTCAATGTTTGTCTTTGTTGTTGATTCTGCCCCCCAGTCGGACCAACTTCATCTCGGGTTGGTGTATTCTTGATGAATTGTCGGAGATATCCTTGTTGGATCAGTCTCTCAACTTCTTCCTTGAGCTGCCAACATGCTTCAGTAGTGTGCCCACGGCTACGGTGGAAGTGGCAATATTGCTCCTGGTTTCCGACGTTGGGCTTCAAAGGGTGTGGCCATTTCACGTTCTCCTGATCCCGGATGGCCATTAATACATTTGCTTGGGATGTATTGAGTGGGGTGTACTCCTTTTCTTGGCGAGGTCCTCGTCGTGGTGACGGAGACCTATGAGGTAGATTATTCTTCTCATGCTTTTTCTGCTGTGAGAAAGAATTATCCATCCCAGGTGCACCTTTGCGCTTCCCGCTGATTTGCTCAAACTGTTTCCTGTGAGCATTTATAGCTTCATCCGCAGAGATTTGTGCCTCCACGCGATGGATCAAGTCAGCGTACGAATGGACGGTGTCTCGCATAAGGGCCGAATAGAAGGGGCCAGGACGAAGACCTCCAAGAAAGACCCCTCTGAGTAATTCAGGGTCTACTCCTGGAATCTGTCGTGCTTCAGTGGAAAATCATTGAAAATACTCCTTCAACGATTCTCCCTCATTTTGGCGAATCCCGGAGAGGTGGGAAGAATCCTTAGCAATTCTTCGATTGGCCACAAATTGTTCGACGAATACTTTTGCCAATTTGACAAAAGAGGGGATCGTTCCAGGTGGAAGCGAGTAGAACCATGTTCGGGCCTGTCCTTTAAGGGTGGCGGGAAAGACCTGGCAGAGGAGCGCGTCTGATGCTCGTTGAATATGCATGATGGTTCTGTAGTAGTCGATATGCTCATATGGGTCGGTCGTCCCGTCGTAGGACTCAACATTTGGCACTTTGAATCCTACTGGAATGGGGTGCTGAAGAATGGCTTCCGTTAGAGGTGATGATTCCTGGAAATTCCTCTGTCGGAGAGCACGCCTCACATCTCCTCGGGGGAACTCTTCCCGTACCAATTTTCGCAGTTCACGACGTAGGATATTGTGAGGGAGTCCTGCAATGTGTGGTTGGAGAGAGCCTTCTGGGAGTTCCGAAAAAATGCGAGGATGTGTTGAACTCGCTGTATCGGCAAGTTCATCTTCGTGTTGTGTTTGAGGATGTCCCCTAGGTGGAGGAAGGTGAATTTCTTCTTGACGCTGCTCGAATTGAACATCTTCAACCCTTGGTGGATCCCGAGGGCGAAGGATCTCTTCCAACGTCGGCTGTCGATCGTCTCGTAGGAGTTGAAGAATCTCGTTCTGAGATTCTTCCATCTTCCGAATCCTTTCTTCCAAAGAAGGCCCTGAGGTCCTTTCACCGGCAGCATTTTGCCCCCCGGGGTGCAAAGATACTGAGATTGGTCGTCTATGGTTAATAGACGAATTTCTGGACTGATGAGAGTTGGAGCGAGAAGCTCCAACTAAACGACTGCTACGCCTATTCACCATCGTAGCAGTACTCGAAGTAGTGGGATTGTGTTTCCCACAGACGGCGTCAAACTGTTGCGTGCGAGAATATACGCGGCGGTAGAGTTTGTAAATTTGCGTCCGAGCGTTGCACGAGTATTTCGCACACAAACAGAAAAGAGAAAGTGAACACCAAGGTTTTTACGTGGAAAACCCAAAAAGGGAAAAAACCACGGGGCCTCGCCCAGTTGTAAAATTCCACTAGTGATTTTGCAGATTACAGATGGCTGATTCGTCCCACAAGTTGGAATAATCAGAATACAATTTGTTTCTTCTAGTGAGTTTACAAAATTTCTGCGAATTCCCGGCGTTTCTCCAAAATCCGGCAGAGTTCCGACGTCTTCAGGCGGCAGGAAGAGTTTCGGCGGTGGTCGAGGAGGTGAGGAATCTCCTTTTCCCCTTTCTCCTCTTCTTCTTCTTTCTTCTGCGAGTTTCTGGTGTTTCCTGAAAGTCCGTCAAAGTTCCGGTGCCTTCAGGCGGCAGGAAAAGCTCCGGCGGCGGTGGTCGAGGAGGTGAGGAATCTCCTTTTCCCCTTTCTCCTTCTCCTTCTCTTCTTCTTCTCTCTCTTCACTTGAGCCCCTTGGTGTAGAATGAGGGCTCTATTTATAGTTTTTCTGGAGTGGCATAGCTCGTAAATAGGCGTGAGATCAAGGGCGAACAGGGAGTGGTTTGAATGGACGGTCGATATCGAATCTTTTGATCATGCACCGTTCGTTGGACATTTGATGGCCTTAATGATGTCGGAATTTGATGATCTTGGGCTCGTTGGATTCGTCTCGTCGAGCCGCTCGATTCGAGTATAAGTTCGTCAAAATCGGAGACCGTTTGGTAACTCAAATTGCGGTTTGAACCTTCCAACAGCGCTTCGAACCTTTGATTCGGACTCATTTGGGCTCGGATTGGGTTGATCTTGGTGTCGTTGGGTTCGTATTTCCGAGACGCTCAGTTTGATTATAAGATCACTGGAATCGGAGTTCATATGCTCCCGGGATTAATTTTTGAAGTTTCCGGATTGATTTTGCCTCGAGATTCGTGCTCAATCAAGATTATTTTGCGATGTCGTATCAAGAATAAAAGGAAAACAAATTTCCAAATTAAGCATCCATGCCCACTGTTCAATGCAGCGCAAAAAATTTGCTAGAAATAAGTGGTGTATATTGTTCCTATGTGACGTAAAAAATTGCCAAAATAAGCACTTGCGCTTGTTCCAACGCAACGGGAAAATCGTACTTTTGCTCATGCAGGTGATGAAGACCTCTTTACGTGTGTTGGGATAGAAAACATCTAGCCCCAGTGTAGTACAACATTGATCATCCCGCTTCTTTATGAGTGGTGGGTGGGCCTAGCACTCCTCGTAGCTTAACCTCATATGCAGGTAAGATGTTGAGAGGTTATTGAAATTCAATCTGAATAAACACAGAGGGAATAGCCCTTCAAGGAGGCTACTTAGTTTGTTGAAAAAAGGTGCAATAAAAGAAATGTAGAATATTTTGAAATTTGGGTGTTTGGTATGATGAATAATGAATATAATATAAATTTTAGAGAATTTCTTTTTTACTTAGTTCATTTTTTATGCATTGTAAACTCGTCCAATTTAGGCTAAATTTTTTTTCACGGTAAGCTAATTGTATGTCACGCCCCAAGATCTAAAGTGAAAGAATTCATTTTCTTTTTTTTTTTCAATCCAAATATTCATTCAATCCTTCAATCTATCTATCAGTTACAGTAACAGTGTCAATAATAGTACTCAATATCAATACTAGAACTGTATCAGTGACAATAATCAATAATAGTATCAGAACAACATCAGTAGCAATATCAGTATCAATGATCAATAGTCAGTAATCAGTCCTAATTAGTATTAGAAATCAGGAATTAGTAACCAATCATAAATTCAAATGAGGGTATCTTGCTCCTGCACTTATGACTCCTAATCAGTCGCCCCTTAAACTCCCAATCAGTGTAAAACTTATAATCACGTGGATTAGTCACACTGTCTCCTCATAACTTTCAATCAGTCTCCAGCTCCTCATGACTCCCATCAATGAATCTTTGAGGTTATCATGTGGGGGTTATTATATCATATATATCTGATATTAATTAGAATATCCTTTCAATCGAATTAGTATCACATTCCACTACATATCAATCATACCAATCATTTCAACACATTATATTTCAGTATTATCATATAAAATCACCATACATCACTTTAAACCCATGTTCAATATACCTTTTCTTTTCCTGCTCATTTAACTCAAAAATTCCTATACACATTTAATCGATGAAAATGCAATAAAATCATATCATATTGTTCAGAATGATCGAATCTATAACATAAGAAATGTTACACGATGAAATCTTACGAAATTAAGAGATGATGCAGTTTTAGTAGAGTTAGGAGAGAAAATCCATAGAATCAAAATCATCGAAGACAAAGATAACAAAATAGTCACTTCCAATAATCAGAACACTTTACAATAGAAGCAACGAACAAAAAAGCCCAGAAGAGCTTCCTCTCTCCTCTCCCCTCTTCCTCTCCCCCCTTCTCCCTTTTCTTCCCGAGCAAGCAATGAATTGAGGGAGGTGTGAAGTGATGACAAGTATATTTATATTAAAAAAATACATTAAACATTGTTAGTGGCCTAACATCACAACACTCAGACCCAACGCCATAACAATGCATGTCGAATCCAGAATTACTATTAAATAGAAACCTAAACACCACAGTGGCATTTTCTAGTGCCGTTGTGCTCTCCAGCTTAACGCCGCAACGCTCGAAAACACAACGCCGAAGTGCTCCAGTTCTAACAGAAATTCAATTTTTTTTACTTTCATATTTTTGGGTTATTATATTATGTTATCCCGCTAGTTGCCTGTCGTGGGTTTCCCTGTTGTTGATCGCCGCCTTCACCGTGTGTAGCTGCTACTATTGGTTGCCGCTACGGCGTGTAGTCGGTCACTCCCTACGATCATTTTACTTTACATTGGATTCATTTTACTTCAACAAAAAAAAAAATCCCTTACATTTCTTTTTACACTTATCCAAACAACTTCAAGCATTTCAAATACAATGCATTCTTTTTCCAACAAACCAAATAATCTCAAAATAACGAAAAAAATGCAGCTAAAATGAAAGAATAAAAAAAAATTGCAAAGTAAAAAATATGAAAAATATTCTTATTAGCCTTTAACACCAACGAATCCACAACATTCAAACAAATGGATAGAAGACATCTTTTAAAATTGTAAAATGGAATTTCACACGTATTTCAGTGATAAACACCTGCTCAAAACAATCAAATATGAATATTTTAAAATCTCACACGCATCAAACTATAATGTTCAAATTTAAGCATGTCACTTCAAGAATCATGCCACTGCCTCATTAAGCATACTGCATGCTCGAAAACATATTATTACCTCAAGAAACATTTAGCAACCCCATGAGGAATACTGATATCTCGAGAAGTGAGTCAATACTTCGAAAAGTACTGAAGAATAAAGTAATCAAATCCAACAATTCACGATGATGTTCCCATTCTGATGGTCCCTAAGAAAAATGGCAAATAGATATTGCATAGACTTTCAATAAAATAATAGTAGAGTATTAATATATATTGTCGCATATTAACGATCTATTGGATAAATAGATGAGGGAGGGATACACATTCAAAGTGGTTGGACACTTCGAATGGAGAAAACAATGCACACTATGTTTACTAACCAAAAAATGCAGCAGGAATTTTGCAACACTACGTTTACTTGCCAAAATCACAACAAGATGTGGGCGAGTATATTAAAAGATGTACACCTTGCAGAACATCCAAACTTGCAAATAAAAAGCTCGGATTTTACACCTTGTGTCAGCTATCTATCGGAGAGCATCTCCATGAATTTTTTATAGAGATTTCTACATTAGGAAGAGAAAGGGCTAATTAGCCAGTACAAGAAAGTGGTACAACAAGAAGCATTTAAAGGCAACCTTTGCTCATATGGAGCTATAACTTCAGAAGAGTGAAACCCTCCTAAAAGACGGACCCATGAAATGGGGATAATATCTAAAATATGAACAATTAGATTGCCTGTGATAAAGATTGACAATTAGGTTGTGAAAAAGAATTAAGATATTCTAATCATATAAATTTTTACATTCTGATCTCTTGGTGGAGATTTCTAGCAATATGAAGATGAATTGTCAATCTGACATCCAATGATTAACATCAGGAAGAAGAGAATTTGGTCCATTGGATGCGATGAGGACAACAAAATAATAATGAATATTAAATTTCAAGCTTATTTTTAGATTAGTTTTTTTTTTTAATTTTAAATTCTGGATACGTTAATTTCTGTCATGGAGATGGTTTAGAAAGGAAAAAGTTATTCCTTATTTTATGTAGTTAAGCTTAGAACAAATAAGATTATTCCTCTATCATAGACTACAATGCATAGGCACTCCTATGCATAAGAAGATATGCAGTGTCCGGCATGGACAAGCACCTAACACAATAAAGGCATGTGTCAAACATAGTGAAAGTGTGTTTGATTAAAATAATGTTTAAATAAAATCAAACATGTTCTTTAGTGATGACCAGTAAATATGAAAAACTATCAAGTTCCCAAAACATTTGGTACCCATGAGGGGCACAAATATTACATTGAATTGAAGAACATTATTAAGAGAGTTGCATGGAACATTCAAATATGCGGCATGGACATGCTCGGCAACAATAAAATTTTAATAAGAAAAAGAGTAGACATATTTATTGATAAACACAAAAGCAATTTTTTGATATGGGGAAAACTAGGATGCCCTAATCATTCATTCCATTACACGAAGCTTTTGGGATAGTAATAGAGTTGTTCTGACATATTTGAGATCATTTATTTATGAAGAAGATGGGATAAGCTACTTAATATCTTAGCACTCCCAATAATTGCCCCCAAAGACAAATGAAGAAGATAATTCCCAAAAGCTTATTTCATATGAAGAAGAAGATAATTTAGCAACACATTTCAAATATTTGATAAACTTGCTAATATACCCTAGGTTGTGCCAAGTGCATAACTTTTAATGAAAAAGCATTAACTATGAACGAATACAATGAGCAACAAGGCAATCATAAAAAAGATTGAGCAAACCTGGAGACACCAAGATTTGTGTGGATCTGGCATAAAATAAGTCTATGTCCATTGGAGATGAGTGAGGATACAATTCATTGAATAAAGGTTTTCAAAATTACGCCCCTAACTAGCCCTTTCCAAAACCCAAAGTAAATTCAATCACACCGAAAGAGAGAGAAAAAAAAAAAAAAACAAATCTCTTAAGACAGATATGGAAAAAAGTTAACTCAACAGAGAGTATAAAAAAAGGATTAAATAAATATCATAAATCAACCACTTCAAAAATCTTTAAAATGGTGCTTTTATACTAATCTATTAAGTCAATTCAAGACTTGTAATGCAATAATACCTTTAGTTTGTAGATATGACACTCGCTTTTAATTTTTGCCATTTTCTCCTCTATTTCATTCTCTATCTCTTGGCCCTCTTTAACTTCTCTATTTGAATTCCTCTGTTTTAACTTCTCCAATCAATGGAACTTTAAAACAAGCAAAGAAATATGCCTTGAGCTTTGATTAATTCATGCATGAAATCACTTGCACATGTTAACTCTAACATGATCTGCACACATATTGATAGATATTTGATGGAGGTACTTTTTAAATCTAACTAGGTTGAAATTTTAACTATTAAAAGAAAAACTAATCTTCTCATTGATTCAATAGTGTGACAAAAACCTAGATCCCCTTGGTGACTACTCCATTCCAAGTGGAATACTTTATTCTCACAAAGCCATACAGAGATGAACACAGCCCAATGTCATAAAGCCCAAGTAATGTTTGTGTAGAACTCCCACAAGAAACCACTGAAGTACATATGTTGCACACCAAGATGGATCCACTAAAATTGAGATGACACCTGCCATTTAATATATATACCTCTAAAGTGGATGTATCTTTGCATTAAATGCTATGATGGTACAACCTACCACTGAGGCATAATGCAAAATTAGATTGATTTGTCATCACCATCAAATATCTTCCCATCAACCTGCGCCTTACTGTGCTTTGAAAAATTCTTGAAGAAGAAGCTAATTTTTTCTGCTTCCTTAAATCATGGTGTTCCACCAATGCTGATGAAACCAAAGTAATACCCTTCAAAGTCGCACATCACAATATATAAAGCCCATTAATTCTTTCTTCCTTCATGACAGTCATAGCACCATGATAAACATTAAGGACTTCAACTTCTCCAAAGAATATGCATCATGAAAAATAATCAAAGATCACCTAAACGTCATTAAGAATGCTCAAATACAGTAGATTATTCCTAAGATTCAGTATAAACTTAACTCTGGGCAATAACATCAATTCCATAACCGTCTTGCACAACACAATTGTCCCTATAGACACACCCACCAAAAGATGGCTCATAAATAAAAAATAGCTCCTTATCAGAACACTTATAATATGAATAAATTGAATCTTGAATCCACTGCTCTTTGCATTTGTTTCAATTTGTTACTCCAAAAGCATCACATGTATCAGACCTAGACCAATATACGAAATGAAACTAGCTTTGGATGCCTAAAGGGCTAAAATATAAAGATCAAAATCAACAGTACCTTCCCATCCATGGCAGTTATTGCAGCAGAGGCTTCTTCACCCGACGTAAAAGTTATAAAACCAAAACCCCTCGACCTCCCAGTTTCCCGATCAAGGATAACCCTAGCTGAAAAAGGTTGTCAGTTTGATGGATAATCAAATCCCTTCAAAACCTCAATGAAAAAAAACATTAAAAAAAAAAGAATAAAAAAATATACCCTCAATAACTTCACCATAGCCAGAAAACGCTTCCCTTAGAGTTTGATCATCTGTGCCATATGATAGCCCTATAATATTGTATAAACATATCAAATGCGGTAAGAAACAAAAAATCAAAATTTAAATGAACAAATAAGTAATAAAGGTGGAAGATCATACCTCCAACAAAGACTTTTGATGATGACATGCATCTCACTGCCTGGTAGATTGAAGGTTTAGATGACACTGCATGCTTGAAGAGACTCCCAATTTTGGCAAAAGCCATTACTCAAAACTTTTAACAGAAGAGATGGATTAGAACATGGCAGTGAATAATATAGCAAAATCTTGCATACAGATAAAGCATGAAACTTTAGGAAATTATGCTACAGCATGAGCCTGAGGCCCATGAATCATAAAAAAACTGGTCATAATCTAGGATGAAGCCTCAAATTTCATTAATTCGTCTATCAGATTAATCGCATAAACTGGTCATAATCTAGCGATTAACCACATATAAAGCGTTTGAGGATTCGTAACAGACCAAAAAATTAATCAAATCCATAACGCGGATAAGATCAACCATAATAATCCCCTATCGAAACCAAAGGAAAGGTAACAAGCCAATCAATTTATGCATCAATCCCCCAGACTATAAGAGCTCAACTCGACCATAGATGAGAAACCCAACTAAAAACATATTACAAAGAAGCAAAAAATACAATAGCCCCGACATCCAGATTGCAATCGACAGCCAGCATCCAACAGAATTAATCATCGAATAAACAAATGCATCTAAAACCCTAGAAAATGAAAAACTGATAACGAAAGGGAGAAGAGAGAAGATACCGATCAAGATTAGGGTTTTGGATTTCCTTTCTTTACCTGTCAATCGCCTCTCCGCTCATCCAAAAACCCTACCGCTGGTTGAGCCCGGGGTTTTATGCATTTGACAGCTTACAATTTACCTAAGAATTTATCCTCGCCGTTGGTGCAAGCTTAATATTCCAATATTCGCATTAAGGGATAAATCTGAACCGTTGATTTTAAGAGATAAATTTTTTGAGACAATTTTGTGTCACGTGTTCCGCAAGAACCTGATGATAGTAGAAATGTAAGGTCCGAGCCATCCGTCTGAATTGTCAAGTTGCAACCTGTTGGAACCGAATAAGGGTGATTAATTTATATTATAGAATGCGTTCCTACATACTAAATTTAATTTTCCCAAAAAAAAAAAAAAAACATACTAAATTTATAAATTATATTTTAGAAACAAAAAACTTTAATTCACTTATGGAAATAATATCGATATTTTTTTTATTGAAAAGTAGGCTTTTTATCTATTTTGACAAGAAAATATATTCAAAATTTTATTTCAAATCAAAATACCCTTCATTATTAAATGCAGATTATTTATTCGTAGTATATCTCAAACAACATAGGTCTAATTAATGTTACATTTCGGACGGTTTTTCTTATTATTTCTTAAAGTAACTTTCTAGTACAAGTACTTTAATTTTTCACTAAAAAAATATTTTAATAAATAGTAAGAAAGCCAACACAAAGAAATTCTAAGATTAAATCATACAACAACAATAACAACATCAAGCATTTATCCCACTATATGGGGTCGATTACGTGAGACTTTTTTTATTTTAATTATTGTCCTATTAAGAGTCAAATTCTCATTGAAACCTAATAACAAAGGTCATTTCTAATATTTTCTAACCAAGCCTTTTTAGGTCTACATATACTTTTTTAACATAAGTCAAATCTAATACACAACTTTCTTGATCAGGTCATCATAAGGTTGTTGTTTTATCTGACCAAACTATCTAAGGCGACTCTCTCTAATATTATATTTCACTAAAGTTACTCCAACCTTTTCACGTATATGCTCATTTCGTGTCATGTCTCTAAGAGTAAAGCCACTCATCCACCTCAACATCCTCATATATGCAATAGTTAACTTTATATTATGCTTCTCTTTTAATGATCAACATTCTGCACCATAAGGCACTACATGTCTCACCACCATCTTATAGAATTTTCCCTTAAATTTAAGAGGTACTTTTCTATCACACAATAAGCTCGATGCATTCCTCCATTTCAACCATCCAACTTGAATTTTACTAATAATATCCCCATATATTTCTCCATCACTTTGAACAATAGACCCATGATATCTAAAATGTGTACTCTTATTAATGATCGCCTTAAGTCAAAATCCCCCCACTATATCGATTATAACTAAAATTACACGACATATATTCAGTTTTTAAATCTACTCAAAAGAAAGTCTTTAGACTCTAAGGTTGACCTCCATAATTCAAGTTTACCATCAACTACTCTATAGTTTTATCAACAAGAAGAATATCATCAGCAAAAAAACATAAGCTAAGGTACAACCTCTTGCAAATGTCTAGTGAGAACATCCATGACAAAAGCAAAAAGATATGGGCTTATGGCCAATCCTTGATGTAATCCAAGTGAAATAGGAAAATACTTTGTCAAACCACCCTGTGTTTGAACACAAGTAATAGCTCATACATACATATCCTTAATGACTTGAATATAAGAATTATTAACCCTTTTTTTTTTTTCTAGAACTCTCCATATCACTTCTCTTGAAACTTTATCACATGCTTTCTCGAAATCAATAAATATCATATATAGATCCTTCTTATTCTCTCTATATTTCTTCATCAAAACTCTTAATAAATATAAAATTTTTGGAGTAGACCTACCAGACATGAATCCAAATTGATTTTGAGAAACATTAATATCACATCGCAACCTATGCTCCATAACTCTCTCCCATAATTTTAAAGTATGACATCATAACTTAGTTCTTCTATAATTCACACAATCTTGTGCATCAACTTTATTCTTAAAAATATGAATCAATACACTCATTCTCCACTCATCTAACATATTTTTAGTCTTCAAAATAATATTAAAAGGTTTAGTAAGCCAAGAGATTCCTTCATCTCCTAAATATTTCCATACCTCTATTGGAATATCATCAGGTATAACAGCCTTTCCACACTTCATTTTATTTAAATATTCTCGAACATCGATTTTACTAATACGTCAATAAAAGCTAAAATATTTATTTTCATTTAGGGTTCTAAAGTCACCAAAATCATTCACATTCTCACAATCTTCATTGAAGAGTTTAGCAAAATATCTCATCCACCTTTGTTGAATATCATCTTCTAATAAAAATACTTATTGATCTTCATCCTTAATACACTTCACTTGAACTAAATTCTTACTACTCTTATTTCTTTGTTTGACTAACTTATGCATATATCTTTGGCCATACTTAGTATTTAATATATTATATAAATCATTAAAGCTAAAATCTTTGCCTCGAATATTGCTTTCTTAGACTCCTTATAGGCCTCTTTATATCTTTCTCAATTATCAAAATTTTAACATTTAAATCAATTTTTATAACAATTTTTTTTTTTTTTTTTTTTTTTGTACATTTTGATTCCACCACAATCTATTTTTACTATTATAGTTTTTTCATTTGATACTCCAAGTACATCTTTTGCAATATTCTTAATATCACTAACTACTTTTTTTCATATAACATTATCTTCATTATGCAAAGATAAAATCTTAAGATCAAAAATCTTACTCTGAAAAATATTTTTGTTAATATTTTTTAAATGTCCCCATCTAATCCTATAACAATATTTTACTTTATTTTTAATTTTATGTCCCTTCGACTTAAAGTCAAAAACTAATAAGTGATAATGAGTACATAAACTTTCACTCAGAATTTTTTTAATCTTTGTAATCTAAATGATATATATATATATATAAAGAAAATAATCACTTTGAGTTTTACTTTATGCATTCTAATAAGTGATGAGATGCTGAGCTCTTTTCTTAAATAATATATTAGCAATTACAAAATCATAAGCTAAATTTTTTTTAATGCAGTCTTACCACCTTTATTAGTCGCTTCAAACTCATAACTACCAAGAACTCTTTTAAAACCATCTTTTTTTCAACCAACATGTCCATTTAAATATCCTCCAATAAAAACTCTTTCTTCAAGATTTATCGTTTGTATTAATTATTCTAAGTCATTCCAAAATTTTAATTTTGAGCACATAACCAAACATATTTGAGGAGCATAAGCACATATAATATTATTAGCAATAATAATAATTTTTAAAGCTATAATTCTATCTCCAACTTTTATAATATATTCTTCAAACTCTTATCTATAATCACACACATACATCATCATTTCACTATGCCGTGGTGCTTCTCCAATCGACTAAGGGCATCTCCAATCACACACATACATCTAAATCGACTAAGGGCATCTACAACGGAGAACTCCATTTTTCACGGCAAAATACAACAAAACTCCAAAATGCCGTGGTGCTGCTCCAATCAAACTGCATTTTAAGTACTTATGCGAAGGTAATGATCCTTCTCCCTTTCGCATGTTTTTCCGTTTGAGAGAGCAAAATAGCATAGATGAACAGTGCAACGCAAATATTGGCGTCGCACTGTTCACCCGCAAGTAAATGACGAAAAATTTGGCGTTCAGTTGGAGCGATCGAACGACGTCATACGCACGTTTGACGTTCGATTGGAGATGCTCTAATAGGGCATAGAACAAAACTTTGTGCCTTATATTTTAGTAGCTTTACAATTGCTTCATTTATTTTTCTTTGCCAAAATTATTATTTTTTGTTCGTTGCAATTATTTGTCAATCGAAGAACCATTTCTTCATTATTAATATTTAAAACTCTAATAAAGTTGTCACTAGATAGGAATATACATTCTTAGTGCAATTGGCTTATTGTTATCTAGTTGTATTAATTATCAAAAGAGAAAGCATGTGCCCACCGCTTGAAGACAAATTCATTTTATAGATAGGCAGTTATGACTTATGAAATGATGCTTTAAGAGAATATTTTATATATATATGTAACACTAGCTTATGAAATCTTTTAAATCAGTGTTATAACCTATAATGACTGCTTCTTCAATAGTTAAAGTGCCTGTAGTGACATGATCATAACACAATATGAAATATATTATTATTTAATATTTTATGAAAACTTTTTATGCATGCATGTAAATTTCACCTTAGGAGCGTTGCGACGTTGCCTTCTCTATTAGATGGATGTCAATAGACTTGCATAGAAGAGTCGAAGAATGGTAGCACTGCAGCATTGAAGAATGGTGGCACTGCGGTATCGAAGAATGGTGGAATTCTCCCCTTGGGAGCCCTAGTGCTAAGGTATTTATCTTGGACATTCAAAATGTAATAACTCAATGTTTTTAAAATGAATTTATTTGAAAAATCTAAAATTTTCTTATCTAGAGCGCTGCGGCGCTTGGGGGGGGGGGGGAGCAATGTTGCAACATTGGAATTCGATGCGGTAGCGCTAAGCTCTTTGTTCTATAGTAATTTTAATTTAGATTGAGCTGGGAATTGAATTATATTTTTAAATAGGAATTTCTCCACTAAGCCATTCTTCCCCTCTCTTGGTTTGCTTGCCGGGAAAGGAAAGGAAGAAGAAGGAGAGGAAAAGGGCAGAAGAAGACGAGAGTGAAAGAAAAGAGAAAAGGGCTCTAGGGTTTTTTCGTCCGCCTATTTTGTTACAAAAATTATTCTGATCTTTTGTAGGTGACTTTATCTTACCCTTGCTTTCAAATATTTTGATTCTGGAATTTATTCTCCTGTCTAAATTATTATTTATTGCATTTTCTCTTGATTCAGTAAACTTCTACCACATAAATTTTAGTATATTGTAGTAATTATTATTCTGATTATTTTGACTAGATGGTTTTGCATTTTCACCGATTAAAATTATTTTTATTATATTTTGTACAATTTGGATGTGAGTGAGATATATAATGATTTTGACATCTTGATATGAGTTTACTAATAAAACATGCATTGTGAATGAATACATATAGATGAATGAATAATTGCTAATTGTTATTAATCATATATATTCCTCTATTGTGTGTAAATAAGAAAGGTTGATTATCAAGAGAGGTTGGTTGGAGATTGATTTTATCCTGCACAGGAGGGTGGGCTGACGAACTTTTCTTAAATTATGATTATGATTATATCCTCGAATAAAATCAAGATCAAAATCAAGATCAAGATGAGAGTTATAAGGAGTTAAGATGCCGACATATGAGAGTGACGACTCTTCAAAAAGCCAATTGAATATTAAATTAAAGATTAAGATATTAAAATGAATATAAACCATGCACAATTATGAAAAAATACTACACAAGTTTGAACACCTAAGTTATTTAGTATGATTGCTTATACATGCATACAAGCATTGTTACTGTTATGATATTAAGATATTAATTTCATGATTATGATATTTATATGATTAAGATATACAAGTTATTACTGATGAATTTGCATATATATATATATATATATATATATTACCTTTTTCATTGCTATGAATTTGTGACAATTGTACTGGTATTTGACTTTAATGATTGATGCGATCTCTTTATTGATATGATATTCTTACATATTTGATAATGGTGCACAAATTATTTTTCTAATTTACAATTTTACTGTTATAACATCTGTGCGACTCATGATTATCAGATTCACTATGCATTGCATGAATTTATGATCATACTAAATGCAATTTTTATGATTTGAATGATTACATGTATGTTATTTCTTTTCCTTTGAGTGCAATTGTAGGTTTTGTTGCTTGCTGAACTTTGTAGCTCATTATATGGATTTAATTAATTTTCAGGCTATGGCAATGATTTAATGTTGTGATGTTGATCAGAGTTTGGACTTTCAGTATTAATTGTTGATATGTAGTCGATGTAATTCATTGGATTTATGGTTAATGTAATTGATTTTTGGGGGAAGAATGTCATTGTATATTGATATTTGAATAAATTAAATTTATTGTGTTGTTTATTTTGTTTTCAAATCAAATTAGTAGCTTTGGTTTATTTAAGAAGATAGAAAAAATACAATTTTTTCAATTTAGATATTGGGCATGACACATAATTCATATATTGTGAGCATTGCAGCAGTGCTATGCCAATATTTTATAAAAACATCTAAATCAATTTTCAAAGCCATAAAATTTCTTTTCACATCATTTGGCTAGGAGAGGAAGAGAAGAAGATTAGAGAAATAAGAGATAAAAGGAGGAGAGAGAAGTTGCGTTTGAAGGTCATAGAGCTAATTTCATCCACCGATTTAGTTGAAAATTTTGTTCATCTCAAGATAGGCTACCATTACCCGTTTTTAATGTCAATGATTTTGATCATTAGGTGTTTTCTAAATTTTAATTTGGAAAATCATTAGGTGTTTTCTAAATTTTAATTTGGTCATAATTTACAAAAGTTATGATATCTCGATCTTTAGGAAACTTCCACCATACAACTTTTAGTGTGCTATAGCTCTATTCATTCTACACATATTAACATGATCAATTTGAATTTTCACTAGGTATTTCGATTTTTTGAGACATTTTTCTTAAGTTGAGTAAAATAGATTAATAAAATTGGTAAAGGTTAGTTGCATCACTTTTTCACATGGATTGCATGTATAATGTTATTGTTCATTTGCTATAATTATTTACATGTAAAAATTATTAATCATATTAAAAAATTAAGCATATATATATATGTTACATGTGATGATATTTTATTAATTATGATGATATGAGTTGACTGTTATAATACATGATAGAATGCTTTGTTACCCATGATGTATTGATATATATGATGATATGATTTGACTATTATAATAGAAGTTATGATGCATTATTATACATAATGATTTTTCCTACTTAATGATATGATATCATTTTGTACATAAAAAATACCATATAATATAATATGATTAGTCATAATATCTAACTTGCTTAACGTATGTTATAATATTCTAACTATGCATAATATTCCTTATTAGAGTAAATTTTGATATTTAAATGACATTAAGCCTTGCACAATATATGAGTTTACATAGTAATCTTAGTAATGATCTCACTATAAATGATAAATGATGATTTCGGCTATGATTGCATTATGTATGACACATGCACATAACTAACGTTAGCCTATGTTCAGTTCCATGATCTAATGATTGATAGCATGCATATTACTCTATTTTGTGTATTGAATGCAGCTATAAATTATATGTAATCTACAAGGCTGTTCACTCATCCTTTATGTTTACATGTTCAGGGAAGTGGAAAGCCCAGGTGGAGTAAAACTAAAGTGTTGTTTTTAGAGGTATTTTTATAATTACATAGATGGAAATTCACAATCTTGAAATAAATTTATTTTGATGAGATTATTGGAAAATCATAATTATTATAGATGCGTCATCAAAAAATTATCTTGATCGGGCACGAATCTCGATGCAAAATCAAATTGGAAACTTCCGAAATTAAAATTGGGACTATCCAAACTTCGATTTCAGCAAACTTATAGTCGAACTGAATGTATCGGAAATACGAACCCAACGACATCAAATTCGACTCAATCCGAGCACAAATGAGTCCAAATCAAGGACCCGAAACGGGCTGTTGGAAGGTTTGAACCACAATTTGGATTACCAAATGGTTTCCAAACATGACGTGCTTATAGTTGAATCGAGGGGCTCGACGAGACGAATCCAACGAGCCCAAGATTTTTAAATTCCGACATCATTAAGACCTTCAAATGCCTGACGAACGGTCCACGATCAAAGGATTCAATATCAGCTGTCCATCCAATCACTCCCCATTTACCCTTGATCTCTCACCTATTTACATGCCATGCCACTCCATAAATCTATAAATAGACCTCTCATTTCTCTTGAAAGGGGGAGGAAAGTACGAAGAGAAGAAGGAAGAAAGCTCCTTCTCAACCACCGTCAGACTTCCGCCGGACCACCACTTGAGGCCCTCACCTCCGCCGGACCACCGCCTTGTTGCTCCGCTGGACCACCTCCTGACATTGTTGCTCCACCGGACCACCACATGAGGCTCTGAGCTTCGCCAAACCACCACTTGAGGCCCGCCTGACATCGTTGCTCCGCCAGACCACCACATGAGGCCCTGAGCTTCGCCGAACCACCACTTGAGGCCCGCCTGACGTCGTTGCTCCGCCGGACCACCGCCTGTTGTCGTTGCTCCGCCGGATCACCACTTGAGGCCCTCACCTCCGCCGGACCACTGCCTGACGTTGTTACTCCGCCAGACCACCACTTGAGCCTCTCACTTCTGCCAGACCGCCGCCTGACGTTGTTGCTCCACTTGACCACCACTTGAGGCTCTCACCTTCGCCAGACCACTGCCTGACGTCATTGCTCCGCCGGACCACCACCTGAGGCCTTGAGCTCCACTAGGCCACCTGAGTCTCAGACTTCCACCGAACCACCGCTTGAGGCCCTGTGCTCCACCAGGCCACAACATGAGTCCCGGACTTCCGCCGGACCACCACTTGAGGGTCTGTGCTCCACCAGGCCACCACATGGAACCCGAACTTCTGTCGGACCACCATTTGAGGCCCTGTGCTCCACCAGGCCACCACCTGATGCCCAAATTTCTGCCAGACCACCACTTGAGGCACAGACTTCTCCCAGACCACCAAGTGATGCCTGGACTTCTGTCAGATCACCACATGAGGCCTGTACTTCTATCAGACCACCCCACCTAAGGCCCGAACTTCTGTCGGACCACCGCCTGATGCTTGGATTTCTACGAAGTTTCACCCTACTACTACAGTCTTTCTAAACCTGGTCTCCTACCAACAACGGTCTTTCTGACCCTAGTCTCCTGTTGACTACGGTCCTTCCGACCTCTATCGCCTACTATGGTCCTTCCGACCTCCATCACTAGACAACGGTCTTTCAAACTTCTGTCTCCTGCCGACTACGATTCATCCGACCTCCATCACCTACAATGGTCCTTCCGACCTCCATCACCAGACAACGGTCTTTTTGACCTCGCTCTCCTGCCAACTACGACCTTTCGGACCCTTATCTGATGCTGACTATGACCCTTCTAACCAAACAAACATGTCTATCTTGATTATTGTAACTCCCACAATGCAATGCGCTCTATATGACATACATTTGTAACATCAAGGCATGAACTTCTCCCTAAGAAGGGTCTCATTTGTAATCGACTGCAAATACTAGTGGATTCATTCAAACTGGGCCAGGCCCTGTGGTTTTTCCCCCCTTTTTCAGGGGTTTCCACATAAAAACTCTGATGCTCTTATGAATGCTACACCTCTATGTTATTTGCTTGTGTGTTGGATTTTCATATAATGCTAAGAAGTTAAACTATATATTTCTCTACCGTCATGAATACTCCAGGACGCACAATTATATAAAATGTATATTTTTTAATATAAATAGTTTTGAGATGTGTAATGTAAATGCTCTGGACAATGGCATCTATCTATTGTTATTTACTGATGGTTTAGTAGCTTTATTGTTAAATTGGATGATAAAAAAATTCATTCCAAATAGATCTTGGGTGGTTTCTCTATCTCGCACATAACATAATTTAACATATTATGATATATATGTTATTTTTGGACGGGTCATGAAATAATGTCGTTTCGCATATGATATGATTATTTTTTACTACATGTTAGAATCAGATCCAAATAAGCTTTTATTTATTTATATGTGCTAAGTCATAATTGAGTTTATTAGTGGTCTTTTAGTCTAACACCCAATATTAAAGTTTATATTGATTCAATGCCTTAGACATACTTGAGTTTGCCACTTTCTTTCTCATATGCTCGATGAGCATTTCTCAAAAATACAATAAATATATCATACTATTTTACATGATTTCTTCGTCTTGAAAGTTCTTTTTTACTGTATCTATATATATTCCAAATGCATAAAAACTCACAATCAAATTGGGTAAATTCCAAATGCATAAAAACTCACAATCAAATTCATCTTCCCTTACATGCAAATGCCACATGTCGTCGTCGCTCTCTAACCGTTGCCGCTACTCTCAAGCATTGCCCTTACCACATGTCATTGCCCATCATAGTTGTGTGCTAGTACCTATCATTGCCCATCATCAATCGTCGCCATTGTTGCCACCCATCATCGTACATCGCCCACCCATTGTTGCCACTTCATGACGCTATCTATCGCCTTGGGCCACTATACGTCGATGTTTGATATTTCGATGCATTTGAAATATATTATAGCAAAAATAAGAAAAAGAAAAAAGGTTTATTTGATTTGCATTTAACCAAACAAATCTTTTCTAAATTGCATTTAACTTATCCTAATTTTTTAAAATACATGTATTTTAAAAATATCCAACTAAATAGTTCCCTAATATAATTGAAATGAAAAATGAAAAAAAAAAAAACATAAATAATTCTTGTCAAAAGTTTAGAAAGAAATAAATAATGCAGTAACATAATTTTATTTTATTTTACTAAATTTATTTCAAACAAAGCAAAATAAAAAAAGATTAATTCTACATGTAAATATTTTATTTTACATACAATTTTCACTTAACAAAATGGCCCATAAGAGTTTATCATGCAAAATTTAAAATAAATTTTATAAAATAATAATTTAACCGACTAATTTGGACTCAAAAAATGAGTTTATACTAAGTTGATCCCAATACTACATTTGAATATTTTATTTGTTTTTCCAATAGTTAAAAATATAAGGCTCGTCAGAGGTCAAATACATTCATGAGGGCTGAAAGTGCAAAAAGGTGCAAATGGAAAAATGTCTAAAAATCTGAGGCCAGAATAGCTTTAAATTGATATTATTATTAATTATTGGGATCACCAAAAATTCAATCTAAATAAGCACGATATTTCAACGCAATTGGATTTTTTTTTTTTTTTTTTTTTTTTTTTGTGATGAGGAAGCACTCTTCTTAGGCCAGTGAAAACCTCAGTCGACCTAGCATACAACCAACACCAATTTACACGGGCCAACACTTAAGGCTTTCACTGCTTGCCAAGGAATTCGAACAAGGGACCTAGGCTTTGCCCAGCCGGCTTTTCACCACCTGGACAAGCAACGGTGGGTACTCAATTGGAATCTCATTGCACACAAAATGAGTTGAACCTACTCTAAGGCTTCGTGTGGAACAAATTTTTTTACAGCTTTATAAAGCTGCTTTATAGTTCAAAAGTTTATTTAACGAAAAATTTTCGTACTAAAATATTCTTTAAAAAACAATAAGAAAGTTATCCCTACAAAAGTCTAAGTTGCTACCTCAAAAATCATTTCTTCAAATGTCAAAATTTTAAGATCAAAATAAATATTATTTTATTGACTTCTTTTTTGCTATTTTAAAGTTAAAGCTTTCTTTGTCTTTAAGAGGAGAATTGATCCAAACATCATCGTCTTTAGGAGGATTATAGTTAGACGACCACTATCACCCCACTATTATCTTCTGACTACCATCACCTAACTATAGTCTTATGATAACATTCGCTCAATTATTGTCCTCCAACTATTGTTGTTTGATTACAATCATCTGATTATCATCATTTGATTACAATCCTATGACAACCATTGCTCGACTATTATCCTTCGATCACCATTGCCTTATTTCGGTTCTTTGACAATCGTCACTCGACTATGATCATCTAAGCATCATCACTTGGTGATGATCATCCGATCACCGCCATTCGACTACAGTCCTATGACCATTGTCGCCTAACTGAACCTAAGCTAGCTGACTTCGTCACCTTTCGTCCCCAATATTGTCAAAACACACCTCAATCATAAAGCTAATGAATATCATTAATACCAACTTTAACTCTCAATATAAGCACCAGGATTTATGATGGACAGTTATCTCTGATCTCTCATCCTCAATGAAGAATAATTAAACAAACAACAAACAATCTTTTGAAGACAACTCTCTTGACACTCACTCTTTCAACTTCCACCACAAAATACGTTTTATCAAACATTTTTCTCAATCAAGAAGAGAAGTTCATCTTTTATAACAAATAATAAAAACATGCAGAACAATTTCAACTGGGTTAGAACCACGTGATTTTGTTTTTTGTTTTTTTTCGTGAAAATCCTGATGTCTCTTGCAATTGTCTTTTATCCATATATGTGCTGAATTTGTGTACAAATGCTAAGATATTATACATTTTTTCTTTATCGCCGGAAATATTCTAACACACAATAAAAATAAAAATAAGAAAAATAAATCATGTAATTAAAAAAAAATCAAAGATATTACCTAGTTTAATCCAAACTCATGAATTAACTCTTCCACAACCACAATTGCACAAACTCTATAATTTCTCTTAAGAGTTGAGTTCAACACATGATAGCCGTTAAAATAGAACAGGCTAACCATAAACATTTAAATAATATCATATTTCTCCATAAAATATTCCATAAAATATACCCCTAAAACGTTTCAAGACTGAATCCATGAAAGCAAGGAAGAAGATTAAATGAAGAATCATTCATAACCAAACAATATATTAGTACAGTATTTTGAATGACTGAGTCGTATTGCATCAAAATAGCTCTAAATTTAAGATCAGTACAACATACAGACATGAACAGACATGAACAAATTGGTGGCTCATCCAACATTCAATTAGATTATACAAAAGATAAAACAAACCATGGTTATTCTACTTCTGCTTCTCCTTCCTGATCTCCCTCGGGACTCACCTTCTACGCGGATGCATCACCTTAGGTGTCCCCTCAAAGAGATCCAACAAGGCTGACTCCAAATCCTCCGGACAATACTTGATGTAGTGTTCTCGATTCCTTACTCCATCAAGATGGCTAGCATACCTTCCAATGAAGGTCCTGTAAGCTTGTAGCACCTTGAGTGAGATTGAAATCCTCAAATCTTCTCTAAGACCAACATTTGGGACAGACCAAACCATTTGAGTCCTGTATACTTCTTCAAATGCCTGGTTAAAGTTCTTGAATCTGTCCTTAAGAACAGTCTTTGAAGGAGTGCTGGAACCATGGTTATGGATGCCTTCATCCTTCAAGAAAAGGAGAACTGGATTCCATGAAGCTCGCTCGTAGTTCATAGCATGCTGTGTGAACTTTCTAATGTGCAATCGGATCCAGTCATCTCCAAGAATGGGCTGGAGATCAGAATCCTTTACCTTCTGAACCATGTAACAGATGTTGTTCATCAAAAATAAGCATTGCAGTGCAGTGTCGACATACAACATCGATCTGTCATTGAGGTTTGATTCCAAGATTGAGGTCACAGATTGTAGATTACTAGCCACAGGAGATAAACCATTACCCTCTTCCTGCAAGGAGTAGTTTTGTTCATCAAAGAGCACATTCATTGTTACACGGTAATCTGCAAGTGCTTTGATGTAGTTCATGACATACTTTGTGAGAGGATGAACTCCACCTCCTGCAAAACCTGTTGTTGATGTGTTTCTTAGAATCGCATTCTTGAATGCGGAGAAGGTTCCTCTCACATATTCACCCAGCCTTGACAAAATCTCATTGCATTCATTTACAATGAAAGAGCCTGACTCATTTGGAAAGAGTGATTCGATGTCAGTGAGAAGATCTGCTAATCCCTCATACATGTCAAGTATCCTGAAGAGCTTCTCTGGCTTTAGTGGTCCAACTGCTATTGCTTCTCCTAAATTGAGGAATTGCATGATAGAGCTCTTTGAGATTTCAACAAAGCAGGACTGTCTTAGTGATACTGAAAGTTCTCCAAATATGAGGTCACATAGACGATTCTCGCTCGAAAGATAAACGCGTACAAAAACTTTCAGAGCTCGATTCCACCTCTTGATCATGGAATTCAGTGATGACCATTCCAACTGCAGGACTTCTTCAATGCTCAATTTTTCAATGCGAAGAACAGAAAGACACTCATCAAGTGCATCCATTCTGACACTAATGTAGGCTTGGCAGCACTCCCTGTCATACTTGGCCGAAAACATCGTTTCAGCTATGCATCTGAGGTCACATACAACATCAGGATGGATCAGATCGACTAGAAAATCCTCCGATCTTCGGCCACTATCATGGTGGCTTTTACCCTGAATTGCTTCTTCTTCAAATGAACTAGATGAGAAGTCCTCTGACAATTCCTCTTCCATGGACCGAAACGACATGTGATCTGGCTCCAAAGGCTGCCTATACTGTCTCAGAAGGTGCACAAACTCCTCCTCAAGCCTAGCCATGGCCATCTGAAGAGTGCTATCAGCATAGCATAAAAGCTTATTGTACACAGGTGAGGTTGTTAACTTGTCAACAAGTTGCTGAACTTCATTGACAACTTGCAAAAACTCAGAAGTTTCATCCGGGTCTCGGTCCCATATCATGGATTGATCGGAATCCCAGTTAACAATTTTTTCATGCAATATGCCGAGCCGCGCTTCACTTTCAGACATTTCTCCTTCTTCTGCAAATGCAATAAGATCATTCATAATCAGAAATATAGCATCAACAAGGTCAAGGTGTGTATTTTGTTGAAGGAATTGAAGACTACTTTTACCTGTTAAAAGCTTCTGCTTGCTAACTTCAACACCTACAACAGATGCACAATCTGCCATGGTTCTTTGGGTACACTTGATGAGACAGAAATAGAGATTAAATCTGAGATATCTTGTTCGGAAAACTCTTTATTTTGTATGTATCTTCTTCTTGCATGATCTAGTGTGCATCAGCATGCTTCACTGATGCATACAAGCCTCAATGACTCCTCTTTGAACTATCTAAAATCTGTCAAAACCATTTGAGTTAAATGGAAAAAATAAGATGATTCGTCTATAAAAGTTTCACAAGAGAATCACAAAAAATAGAAACAAGCAAGACTTATTCAAAGAACAAGATGTGGTTGGTTGCACTTTATACAAAATTTAATAAAACCTACTAGGTTCTTAAGAGAGAAGTCCCTCAAGGAATAGATAAAAAAAGCTTCCAAATGAGTTGTTTCAGATTGCAGAGAGCAAAAGAAGAACGCTCAACTCCATATAATCATAGCCTATAAATGAATCTAATAACCAAAAATAGTCATGCTTGAAAATCGCTGGCAAATCAAAGACACAACAAAACAACAATAGCTCGAACAATAAAGAAACCCTAATTTCAGTCTAGCACTGAAGCAGAAAGGAACCTCGAGCAAAAATCAGTGGGCCAAGGGAATTTCGCCGTATCCTTGAATCAATTGAACAAAGAACAGTTGGAAAACCCTCAAAATCCAAACTTGAAGCTCTTGGAAACACAGAGCAAGGATCAGGAAAAAAAAAAACGATTTTGAGATGAGAAATCAGCCAAGTGATCTTAGCAAAGGGGAAACCAGTCATCCCCTAATACAAAAATAAAAAACAAAAACCCACATCAGCACAAGAAAGCTTTGGAAGGAAGCTTCGAGGAATACAGAAGGAAGCTCAGATCGCGGTCCAAGAAAACGACGGAAGCTGCTGAAATCAAGATGGAAGAAGGAGACAGCTTTGTACTCCCCTACGCTACAAATCAAATTCAATATTATTTTGGTTCGAAAAAAACTTTAAAAAAGACGGTCACCTGAAGCTTCGTAGCTTGCTCTAATGGCGATTTGGCTTCCTCCTCTCTCTCTCCCTCTCTCATCGATAAGCTGAGAGCTGAGCTGACTAGTTTAGCTTCTGCACATCTTCTTATGACTGAGATGTAAAATGTTGGAAAAGCCAAACTTTTTTCTAAAATTACGAATTTGGTCTTTGGCTCCGCGGCGATTAATTGGACAGCTGGATGGTTGTTGAGTGTTTGAGTTCGCCATTCATTTAGACTGATTCTTCCGTCTGATCTAAATCGTACGGTTGGAAAATAGATAATTAATTTAGGAAGATCAAATGGGCAAAGCCTTGCGTTGACATTGTAAATTGACTTTCTTTCTTCAAAATTTTAAGATCAAATTTAATTTACATTAAACTTTTACTTCCAATATATATATATATATATATCTGTTGTGTCCTGGAATATTCGCGGCGGTAGAGAAATATATTATTTAATGTCTTAGCATTATACGAAGATCCAGCACACAATCATATAAGTGAGAGGGTGTAGTATTTATAAGAGACACTAGAGTTTTTACATGGAAACCCCTGAAAAGAGGGAAAAACTACGGGGCCTGACCCAGTTTGAATGAATCCACTAGTATTTGCAGTCGATTACAAATGAGGCCCTTCATTTAGAGAAGGCCTTGTATTGATGTAGCAACTATATATCATATAGATTGCATTATATGGTAGGAGTTACATATACATGTTTGTTTGGTCGGAAGAACCGTAGTCGGCAGGAGACCGGGGTTAGAAAGACCGTTGTCTGTTGATGGAGGTCGGACGTACCGTAGTAGGCGACGGAGGTCGAAAGGACTGTAGTAGGCGACGGAGATCGAAAGGACTGTAGTAGGCGACGGAGGTCGAAAGGACCATAGTCGTCAGGAGACTGGGGTTAGAAAGACCGTTGTTTGTTGATGGAGGTCGGAAGGACCATAGTAGATGACGGAGGTCGAAAGGACCGTAGTCGGCAAGAGACTGGGGTCAGAAAGACCGTTGTTGTAGGGCGGTACTCTGGTAGAACTCTAGGCGTTAGTGTCACGACCCGACCCGACGGGGACGGATCCCGCCCGAGCCGGATCGCGACGAAACTTTCTTATCCAGGATCTGGCTTTGGAGTTTGGTTACTGAACTGATCTTCCAAATACTTAACTCAACAGACACACAAATACAGAACAACAGAGCTACTATAAATCATCAAACACAGCGGAACAAAACATCTATCTTTTCATTTCCTCAAAATAATCATCTACAAATACAGTACATGGCTTTCAACAGAAAGAAAGACAGAACAGAAAAGCCATGACTGTACAAAAATCAAAAGTACAAAAGTACCTATACTGATCAGACTCTGAACTCTAGTCCTGGACTTCCTTCCCTTTCCCAGAACCTGAAAACCACCAGAAAGCAAGGGTGAGCTCAACAGCTCAGCAAAGCAACAAACCACCAATCTAAATTCTCAGAAACCAAAACGAAACTCATCAGACAGAAATCAGATCAGAAATTGGAACAGAATCGAATCTCGAATCAGAACAGAATCGAAAATCAGAACTTATACGGACAGATATCAAATCAGAATCAAAGTCGTACAGATCAGATCACAGAACAGAATAAATCAACAGAGTCAGAATTATACAGAAATCAGAAATCAGAATTTGCAGATCATATCATATCAGAATCACAATTGCGTACAGAACAGATACAGAAAACAGAACAGATTCATATGTCATTCATAACTTGCCCTGACACTGACGGAATCTCTACGGATTCCGGCCCCTTATGCCTCCCTTCCCAGACACTGACTGAATCTCATAGGATCCAGGCCCCTTATACCTCCCTTTGTGCTCACGGCACCAGAACAGATGTGCTTATAGCACCAGAACAGAATTCATCGGATCCGGAACAGAACAGATATCAGATTTCAGATTTGAGCTCATTTCAGATTTCCCCGACACTAACTGAATCTCATAGGATTCAGGCCCCTTATAACTCCCTTTTTATAGCTTATACACATAGCATTTCAATTCAGAAGAAATCCGAAGAAATTAGAAATTACCCAAAAAATCGGGCAGCACAACGGCAGTATACGGAATTTACACAAAATTTCCTGCAAAGAAAATTTACCGAATTCGCACAGAATATAGATAATCATATTCCAGAACATTTATTCTACTGCACAGAGAATTTACAATTTCACAGAAAATTTTAGTCTACGAAAAACATCGTCGAATCAAAAATACCCGGACAAAAATCTTCGGAAAATAACCAAAATGTGCACACTCGGCACGTCAACAATATACGGAAAGTTACGCGATAAAAACTGAACCAATCAAAAGATACGGACGAAAAACCGTAACGGAAACGAAATCCGGACAGAAATTACCGCCAAACGCGACGGAACTGAAAATTGAGAAAGGCGGAATGTGCCTTACCTCGAGCACAGCAATTTCTTGAACAGTCTCGTCGGACAAAAACGGCTCCGCGTCGTTCGAAAATCCACTTTTCCACAAAAGCCCTCGACTTTCTCTCTCCTCAGAAAAATCAGATATTTTAAAAAAGATTTTCTCTCTCTTCAAATGAGCTGAAATCAGCTTTATAATCTTCAGATCGGCCCGGCCGATCGCAACATCGTCCCGGGACGATCCGACCAAAAGGATCGTCCTGGAATCCTCCCAGGGCTGTTGTCTG
This sequence comes from Dendrobium huoshanense, assembly GCA_016618105.1. Lineage (NCBI taxonomy): Eukaryota > Viridiplantae > Streptophyta > Magnoliopsida > Asparagales > Orchidaceae > Dendrobium > Dendrobium huoshanense. The sequence continues at coordinate 58,891,510 of CM028357.1, forward strand.
GCCGATATTTTCTACAGTAGCTATCGGCCTGGCCGATGTCTCCAATCGGCCTGGACGATGCATACAGAAAATCACCTGAAACACTTCTGGGCCAATTCTGGAGCAAACTTACAACTGATCGTCCCAGGACGATCCAGATCGTCCTGGACGATCCTGGAGCAGATTTTTGATATTACAATCTCCCCAACTCAGAAAAATGTCGTCCTCGACATTATCCAATCCAAACTCAGTCAAAACAAGTACGGGTACGACCGTCTCATGTCAGACTCCTTTTCCCAAGTCGCTTCCCGTGCAGTCCGGTGCTTCCACTGGACTTTAACCATCGGAATCTCTTTATTTCTTAACTTCCGGACGTCGTACGCTAAAATCAACTCTGGCTCTTCCTTGTACGCCAGATTCTCCTGAATCTCAACCTCATCAGCTGATACTTTCTTCCCAGAGTCTGAAACCCACTTCCTCAGAGTGGATACATGAAACACATTAAGCACATCAGGCATAGAATCAGAAAGTAATAACTTGTAAGCAGCTTTTCCAATTCTTTCCAAAATCTCAAACGGTCCAACATACCTTGGACTAAGCTTGCTTACCTGACCAAATCTGCTCACACCTTTCATCGGGCTGACTTTGACATACACAAAGTCACCAACCTGAAACTCAACAAATCTGTGCTTCTGATTGTAATACTTCTGTTGTCGATCTTGAGCCGCTTTCAATATTTCTCTTATCAAATTGATCTTCTGAGCAGTTTCATCAGCAAAAGTGGCCCCCAAAGCCTGCCTATCTCCGACCTCCGTCAGAGTCAAAGGAGTACGACACTTCCTGCCATACAGAGCCTCGTACGGTGCCATACCGATACTGGACTGAAAACTGTTGTTATAAGCAAACTCAATCAGCGGAATATGATCTTCCCAGCTTCCGCTAAAGTCCAGAACACAAAGTCTCAACAGATCTTCCAGTACCTGAATAGTCCTCTCAGACTGTCCGTCGGTCTGAGGATGAAAGGCTGTACTGAAATGCAGTTTCGTACCCAAGCCTTGTTGAATGCCTTTCCAAAGTCTGGAAGTAAAACGTCCATCTCGATCAGAAACAATCACGCGAGGCACACCGTGCAATCTGACTATCTCCTTCACATATATCTGTGCCAAGCGTTCAACTGAATCCGTCTGTCTGATCGGAAGAAAATGGGCTGACTTCGTCAATCGATCTACAACTACCCAAATAGCATCGTGTCCTTGTCTAGATTGAGGAAAACCCATCGCAAAATCCATCGTTACCTCCTCCCATTTCCACTCAGGGATAGGCAACGACTGCAACAGTCCACCTGGTCGCTGATGCTCTGCCTTCACCAACTGACAGGCTTCGCATCTCGACACAAACTCTGCCACATCCTTCTTCATCCCAGGCCACCAGAACAAAAGCTTCATATCGGCATACATCTTACCACTGCCTGGATGAACAGTGTAGCCTGAATGATGAGATTCGTACAGAATCTCCTGCCTCAAATCTCCAAACACAGGTACCCACAACCTGTTCTTACAGAAAATAGCACCAGAATCAGAAATTCGAAGTTCAGGAGTCTTACCAGATCCAATCTGTGCAATCAACTTCGAATAATCAGAATCTAACTTCTGGGCTTCTTGAATCCGTGCTTCCAAAGAAGACTGAATACTCATCTGAGCTAACTCCAAACCACTGGAGGAAATCACCTCCAACTGCAATCGCTCCAAATCACGAATCAGGAAGTCATCACAGGTAAGCTGCAAACCTGACAATCCAGAAGATTTCCTGCTCAGAGCGTCCGCTACTACATTCGCCTTCCCAGGCTGATACTGAATAGTCAAATCATAGTCCTTGATCAACTCGAGCCACCGTCTTTGCCTCAAATTCAGATCCTTCTGAGTAAAAATGTACTTCAGGCTCTTATGATCAGTAAAGATCTCACATCTGACGCCATACAAGTAGTGACGCCAAATCTTCAAAGCAAAAACTACTGCAGCTAACTCCAAATCATGCGTCGGGTAATTCTTCTCATGTGATTTTAACTGTCTCGAAGCATAAGCAATTACCTGACCATGCTGCATCAGGACACAACCCAGTCCTTTCAGTGAAGCATCACTGTACACCTGAAAACCTTCCGTACCTGACGGAAGTGCCAACACTGGAGCTGAAGTCAGACAATCCTTCAATCTCTGAAAACTAGCTTCACACTCCGGTGTCCAAACAAAAGGAACTGACTTCTGAGTCAGTCTCGTCAGAGGAGTCGAAATCTGTGAAAATCCTTTCATAAATTTCCTATAATATCCGGCCATGCCCAAGAAACTACGTACCTCAAATACCGTAGTTGGCCTTGGCCAATCAGCAACTGCCTGAATCTTCTGGGGATCTACAGAAATGCCTTCTCCGCTAATCACATGCCCCAGAAAAGAAATGCTCTTCAGCCAGAATTCACACTTGGAGAACTTGGCATACAGCTGATGCCTCCTCAAAGTCTCCAACACAATCCTCAAATGTCTGGCATGATCATCCTCAGATGCAGAATATACCAGAATATCGTCGATGAAGACGATCACAAACTGATCCAAATACTCCCTGAACACTCGGTTCATCAAATCCATGAAAATAGCAGGCGCATTGGTTACCCCGAAAGGCATAACCAAAAACTCGTAGTGCCCGTACCGAGTACTGAAAGCAGTCTTCACCACATCAGCCTCCTTCACCTTCACCTGATAATATCCGGATCGCAAGTCAATCTTCGAAAATACTGAAGATCCGGAAAGTTGATCAAACAAGTCATCAATCTGAGGCAAAGGATACTTGTTCTTGATCGTAACATTGTTCAAATCTCTGTAATCAATACACATACGGAGTGTACCGTCCTTCTTCTTCACAAATAAAACAGGTGCTCCCCAGGGTGAAACACTAGGACGCACAAAATCTCTGTCAACCAACTCCTGAAGCTGAACTTTCAACTCAGAAAGTTCTTTCGGTGCCATCCTGTACGGAGCTTTCGATATCGGAGCTGTACCCGGAAAAATATCGATAGAGAACTCCACATCTCTATCCGGAGGTAAACCAACCAACTCATTAGGAAAAACATCAGCAAACTCCCGTACCACAGGGATCTCAGAAACAGAACCAACCTCCAGGTTCAGATCCCGCACCGAAGCCAAAAATATTGGGCATCCTTTCTTCCACATCCTGCTTACCTCCAACGCTGAAATCAGACTGGAGAGAACACCTCGTAATCCCTGAAATACAACTCTCTCTCCAGCCATAAGCAAACTCACTTGCTTCTTCAGACAGTCAATCTGGGCTTCATACAGACTCAGCCAATCCATTCCCAGAATCACATCATACGAAGAAATCGACAACAAAATCAAGCTAGATTTCCACTTCTTGCCAGCAATGTCAATCTCACACAAACAAAACTTGCGGGCAATCAAATTACTTCCAGTCGGTAAAATCACAGACAAAGAAACCGGCAGAGAAAACAAAGGCATCTGGATTCGGTCAAAACAATGCTCGGAAAGAAACGAGTGACTAGCTCCAGAGTCAAACAAAACACGACAGGGCTGATCAGAAATGTGAATCGTACCTGTCATAACATCCGGAGCATCGCGAGCCTCCTGCTGACTCAGACTGTAAACTCGTGGCTGAACTGGAACAGGAGCTGAAGCAATAGAACTACTCTGCTCAGAGGGAGTCGTAGGTGGTCTCCGTGGTCCCGAACTAGTACTACCACCTCTACTAGAAAATCCCTCAGGGCGAGGAGGAATAGTCCTCGGTCTTCCTGCCGAACCGGCAGGTCTGACAAAACCCTCAGATCGGTACTCAGAACGCCGATCAAATCCAGTCTGTGGACATTCCGCAATCCTATATCCCGGCTGACCACATCTGAAACAAAGACCAGCTATCCTGTAGCACTGGCCATGGTGTCGCCGTCCACAACTCTGGCACACAGGTGCCGTACTGACAGATCCAGAACTAGTCGTACTGGTAACAGTACCAGACGATCCTCCGCTCCTTCTGGAATCTCCAGATCCAGATCCAGGAACAAATCTCCTCTTCCCAGAGGAACCGCTGCCAGACGTCTCACCTCCAAATCTCTTCCTACTCGCAGTCCACCGCTGCTGAGTAGCCGTCATGTCATTCTCAATCAGACGAGCTCGCTCCACAAGCTCAGCGAAGTCAGTGATCCTGAATGGTATCAGAGGCTGCCTCAAAGTGTCTCGTAATCCTCTCAGAAATCTGTAGCACCTCTCAGCAGAAGTGTTGACCAGCTGCGGAGCATACCTGGCCAATGCAGTAAACTCAGCCTCGTACTGCATCACCGTCTTGCTCCCCTTAACAAGCCTCAGAAAACTCTCCTGCATCTGCTGTCGTGCAGAAGGAGGAACAAACCAGTCTCTGAATACCTCAGTGAACTCTTCCCAAGTGATCAAAGAGTTCAGTCTACCCTAAAATCTGGCTGCCTGCTGGCCGTCCCACCAGTGCTCAGCCTCTCTGTCTAACAGAAAAACAGCTAACGGAACCTTCCTATCTGCAGGACACTGCATTCCATCAAAAGTCTTTTCCAACCTCCTCAGCCACTCCTCAGCTGCTCTGGGCTCAACAGCGCCCTCAAACTTCGGAGGCTTTAACCTCAAAAATAACTGCAGATGTCGATCAATGTCCTCAGATCTAACAGTAGAAGCTCTGCTCTGAGTCTCGCTCATCATCTGAGCAACAAGTGAAGCAAACTGAGACAGTGTATCAGCACCGACCACTGGGGCTGTACTCCCCACTGGTGCTGCCTGATCGGCACTCTGCCCATCTGTCATGTCTGGGTCTGGCTGATCCATACAGAAAAATCCAGAAAATCCGGAAAACTATCACAAAAACAACACAAAAACAACACAATAAAAAAAACAAACGACCCAAAACTACCCCCTGACAGACTCACTGATCACTTCCTAGAGCTCTGTTTTACAATCCAACCAGTTTCCAAAACCAGTGCTCTGATACAACTAAAAAGCTTGTCACGACCCGACCCGACGGGGACGGATCCCGCCCGAGCCGGATCGCGACGAAACTTTCTTATCCAGGATCTGGCTTTGGAGTTTGGTTACTGAACTGATCTTCCAAATACTTAACTCAACAGACACACAAATACAGAACAACAGAGCTACTATAAATCATCAAACACAGCGGAACAAAACATCTATCTTTTCATTTCCTCAAAATAATCATCTACAAATACAGTACATGGCTTTCAACAGAAAGAAAGACAGAACAGAAAAGCCATGACTGTACAAAAATCAAAAGTACAAAAGTACCTATACTGATCAGACTCTGAACTCTAGTCCTGGACTTCCTTCCCTTTCCCAGAACCTGAAAACCACCAGAAAGTAAGGGTGAGCTCAACAGCTCAGCAAAGCAACAAACCACCAATCTAAATTCTCATAAACCAAAACGAAACTCATCAGACAGAAATCAGATCAGAAATTAGAACAGAATCGAATCTCGAATCAGAACAGAATCGAAAATCAGAACTTATACGGACAGATATCAAATCAGAATCAGAGTCGTACAGATCAGATCACAGAACAGAATAAATCAACAGAGTCAGAATTATACAGAAATCAGAAATCAGAATTTGCAGATCATATCATATCAGAATCACAATTGCGTACAGAACAGATACAGAAAACAGAACAGATTCATATGTCATTCATAACTTGCCCTGACACTGACGGAATCTCTACGGATTCCGGCCCCTTATGCCTCCCTTCCCAGACACTGACTGAATCTCATAGGATCCAGGCCCCTTATACCTCCCTTTGTGCTCACAGCACCAGAACAGATGTGCTTATAGCACCAGAACAGAATTCATCGGATCCGGAACAGAACAGATATCAGATTTCAGATTTGAGCTCATTTCAGATTTCCCCGACACTAACTGAATCTCATAGGATTCAGGCCCCTTATAACTCCCTTTTTATAGCTTATACACATAGCATTTCAATTCAGAAGAAATTCGGAGAAATTAGAAATTACCCAAAAAATCGGGCAGCACAACGGCAGTATACGGAATTTACACAAAATTTCCTGCAAAGAAAATTTACCGAATTCGCACAGAATATAGATAATCATATTCCAGAACATTTATTCTACTGCACAGAGAATTTACAATTTCACAGAAAATTTTAGTCTACGAAAAATATCGCCGAATCAAAAATACCCGGACAAAAATCTTTGGAAAATAACCAAAATGTGCACACTCGGCACGTCAACAATATACGGAAAGTTACGCGGTAAAAACTGAATCAATCAAAAGATACGGACGAAAAACCGTAACAGAAACGAAATCCGGACAGAAATTACCGCCAAACGCGACGGAACTGAAAATTGAGAAAGGCGGAATGTGCCTTACCTCGAGCACAGCAATTTCCTGAACAGTCTCGTCGGACGAAAACGGCTCCGCGTCGTCCGAAAATCCACTTTTCCACAAAAGCCCTCGACTTTCTCTCTCCTCAGAAAAATCAGATATTTTAAAAAAGATTTTCTCTCTCTTCAAATGAGCTGAAATCAGCTTTATAATCTTCAGATCGGCCCGGCCGATCGCAACATCGTCCCGGGACGATTCGACCAAAAGGATCGTCCTGGAATCCTCCCAGGGCTGTTGTCTGGCCGATATTTTCTACAGTAGCTATCGGCCTGGCCGATGTCTCCAATCGGCCTGGACGATGCATACAGAAAATCACCTGGAACACTTCTGGGCCAATTCTGGAGCAAACTTACAACTGATCGTCCCAGGACGATCCAGATCGTCCTGGACGATCCTGGAGCAGATTTTTGATATTACAGTTAGGTAGTGGCCTAGCAGAAGTCCGAGCCGCAGGTGAAGGTGAGGGCCCCTAGTGAATGTCGGGCCTTGAGCAAAACGTTGGGCCTTGAACAGAGCGTCGGACCTTCAGTAGAACGTCGGGCCTTAAGCAGAATGTTGGGCCTGAACGTTGGGCCTGGAGGTGGTGGTGCAACGAAGCTCCGGCAATGGTCCGGCGGGGCTCCAGCGGTGGTCCGGCGAGATTCCGGTGGTGGTCCGGCGAGCTCCTGTGGTGGTCCGGCGAGATTCTGGCGGTGGTCCGTCGAGCTCCTGCGGTGGTCCGGTGAGATTCCGGCGGTGGTCCGTCGAGCTCCTGCGGTGGTTCGGCGAGATTCCGACGGTGGTCGAGGAGGAGCTTCCTCCTTCTCCTCCTTCTCTTCTCCTCTTGCTTCTTGCTTGGACCTCCCCCCTTGTGAAGAATGAGGGCTCTGTTTATAGATTTTTTGAGTGGCATAGCCCGTAAATAGGCGTGAGATCATGGGCGAATAGGGAGTGGTCGAATGGACGGCCGATATTGAATCCTACGTTCGTGCACCGTTTGTTGGATATTTGAGGGCCTTAGTGATGTCGAAATTCGGTGATCTTGGCATCATTGGATTCGTCTCGTCGAGTCGTTCGATTCGAGTATAAGCTTGTTAAAATCGGACACCGTTTGGTAACTCAAACAGTGTTACGAAGCTTACAACAGCGCTTCGGGTCCTTGATTTGGGCTCATTTGGGTTCAGATTGAGTCGAATTTGGTGTCGTTGGATTCATATTTCCGAGACGCTCATTTTGATTGTAAGTTTGCTGAAATTGGAGTGGAGATGATCTCTGAATTAATTTTAGAAGTTTCAAACTCAATTTTGCATCGAGATTCATGCCCGATCAAGATAATTTTTTGACGACGTATCAGTACCAAAATAATATTTTACTCCATTCGAGTAAACTTTATAATAATTTTTTTTTTCATTTTTTAAAATTTTTAGTCAATTAAAATAAACTCATATAAATTTGTTAGTTTATTAAATATTTTTTAAAAGATTGACATATGACAAATAATTGGATTATAATGTTTATTTATAATATATATATACATAATAAAGATATATAATAATATTTTTAAATATTTGAAATTAAAGTTAATGTATTTATGATATTATATATAAATATTAATTGCAGTAAAAATTCCTAAGTAAAATATAATAAATTTTTTTACAGAGTAATATTGAAAATGAAAATTTTCAAGTCGAGAAGAAAACATAAGAAAATTATGAGAGAAAGGGAAATGTGGCTAAACCTTTATATCAGAGAAAATTAAAAGGAAAGTACTTATTTAATCTTTGACGTTTGAAGTGGGAAATGGAATTATGAAATTCTCTATGTTTGTCTTTGGTTGGTTGGTGATTGTCATTGAAAGCTAGTGATATATATGATTTCACTCTGAACCCTAATTCTTAAAGGATATAAGATACAATATTACTGGTTTCAAGGGTGTCTCATTTGGTGTTTTGGTTCTCTGGTTGGTTGGGTACTGTTCGTGGCTGCTCAATTTAAGCGTCTTATATTTTTTGGCTTCTTGGTTTGTTTGAATGGAAATCTCTGTTGGATGGGGGTTACAGTGAATGTCTTGTGGACTCTTGTTATGCTATGGTTCGGTTTTGCTTTTCATTGGTCTTTCTTATGAATTTTGCAAATTGTAGACAGTGGACTGCATGGCAGCTGGTGGCTTCTTCTGGGACCTCTGCTAATTGATGATTATTTGGCTGGTTTTAATTTTATTTTTCATATGGTTTATGTAATTAGGTTGATTCCGAGGCTCTTAAGTTTTGATTCAAATGCTGTATTTTAGAGAGTTTTGGAGTCATTAAGAACTTGTAAATTTGCTTTATATTAACGCATAGGCTTCTTCCGTGGAGTTTTTTTTTTTTTTATAAAAAAATTACTAACTTCAAACATTGCTAAAAACTTGTTTTGACCTTGAATTAAACATGTTCTATATGTGATGGAACATTATTTGTAGGTTATAAGCAAAATTGAAAAAAGTTGAAGAATGTTCAATCAAGATTCAAAGATGTTTCAATCAAAGATCTAAGAAATTTCAATCAATGCAGCAACATTTTTATATAATTTTTTGTAAAGTTGGTCAAGTTTCAGTCATTTAGTTGTATGAACATTTTTATCTACTGTGTTATATCTGCTTGATTGTTTTTTACATGTTAATCTTAAACATTATACATCATTAATTATTTCTTTGTTATATTTGTCTTATAATCGATTGTGTTACAACTATAATTATATTCTTTTATACTATATTTTATTGTTTAGCAAGTTCAATTCTTGTTCATATATTGAACTATACTTTTGAGTAGGGCTGTCAATTTCGGGTCAATGGTCGGGTTTGGGTCAAACCCGAAATTGACCCAGCACTATTCGGGTCAACCCGAACCCGAACCGTTTTTGAAAACGGATCGAATTTCCGGACCCGAACCCGACCTGCTTCGGGTCCGGGTCAACCCGACACGACCCGTTTCCAACAAAATATGGGCTAATTTTTGGGTCAAAAATGGGTCAATATCCTCTTTTTCGGTTCAAAATCAAGTTGCAAGGTCAATATCGGGTTTTCGGGTCAAAGGGTTAACCCGAACCCTTTATCCCTTATCTATTGGACAATTTATTTTCTTTATATTAAAGATAGCTTTAAGTTAGTTGTGAGAAAATTAAATAAGTATTTTAATTAAAGATTTTATATGCTCCAAAGTATTGCAATGTAACTATGAAAGCATGACATTGACAGCTTAATTTATATTTAAAAATGAATTATTTTAATCCCCACTAAATTATAAGATAATTAACTCCATTATTTATGAGTGCCATTCTAGTGATTCATACTCATCCAAAAAGTTTATTTTGTGCTCTTTCATAATGACATCGAAAATATCCCTTCATATAAGAGCAAATAAGAGAGAGAGAAAAAACCTCCTCCCCTTCGTTAGAGAAATTATTATGTGCAGAGTGCGGTATAAGAGCTACGTCCAGACTCCAATGAAGAATATTATGGTAATAAACTACACAAAATTTATCTTTCAGAATTATCCATCTTTTGTTTATCATTTTCTATTAACATTTTGTACTAAATCATATTAATAGCGAGCAAACAATCATGATACAAATATATAATTAAAATTACTCTTGAATTTCAAGAATTTAACTTATTGATCATAATTTAGACTTGGGCTTCGTTTGAGATAGCTTTCTTACTGCTTTTTTAAACAGTTTTTTAGTACTTAATTTCTTAAAAACAATGAAAAAGTACGACAAAAAATTGTCTCGATCGAAATCTTTGTGATCTTATTGGCCATGCAACTAACATACAAAAAATGGTATAAGCTTATCATGAAATTTGACCAAGTTTTCAAATTTTAAAAGGAATTGTTCTTCATTTTCTTGGTCAATGTTGAAGTGTAAGTTACAATCCAAATTTCTATATTGAAAAATGAGCATTGGAAGAGGAAAACTTTGGTTGAAAATACTATAAGAAATGAGAATAATAATATTTTAATATAATGTTGACAATTTGCAGAATTCAATGGAGAAATGTGGTCAACATTTAACAACCGTACTTGTACGTAATTGTGTGAAATGGATGATTTGAATTCGATAGAATAATGAAATTGTCAAGGAAGATGGAGACTTTATTGTAATTTTTGTTAATAAAAAATAAGAAATAAAAAAATTAAATTATAGAAAAAACTAGATATTTTAAATAATTGTCAAACATTTATATTTGAAAATTTTGCGGCGCTTATTGTCAACATTTATATTTGAAATTTTTGAGACGTTTTTTGAAGTATCAAATGATCTTCAATTTTTTTATGTTTATAGTTAAATTGAGCATCTCAACGAAATATACCTAAATGAAGATGAACGGTGTATGATCAAATGTTTCAATACGGATTGTTTGAATGAGTGTTATAGAATTTTAGCTAGATTTATCAAAATACAACTCCAAAATACTATAAACAAATACTTCTCCATATGAAAGAGCTCTGCATTTGAGTTTAGTGTGAGCTTGAGATTTAAGGAACTGTAGAGTTCTACCTAACGTTTGACATCGATAATCACCACTAGTCGCTGTTGTTGTTCGACTGTCGATGTCCAACTACTATTGTTCAACTATCACCGCCTGACTGTTATAATACAATATTCATCATTCCATTGTCGTTGCCTGACTAAAATTTTCCAAACGTTGTCATCGCCCCTCCATCTCTTGTCTAGCAAATTCTATTATTAATGCAAGAGACTGAAGTTGAGTTATCACCTTGTAATTTCGTCTTCAGCATTGAGGGGAAGAGTGAAACTCTAGAATTTTACTTATATAGTGGATCTTTATATCTAGTATAGCGCCGTGATTTTTGACCTTTTCGAGTTTTTCATTTAAAAAGTTTTCGGTGTTTTTGTTTTATCAGTGTGTGAGTTGAATCTTAGTACAAAATTAAGATGTACCTTTGTCATAAATTGTGAGCACATAACACCTTTTATGATACATTTTATCAAATACATGTCAAAAAACTTTTAACATAATATATTTAATGAACAAGTATTCTCTACTGCTAAGCTTACTATAATAAGCCAGAAGCTTTGGATTACAAATCCAATTAATACATCTTTTCCCTCTTAAAATCATAACTAATCATTTATCAGGTCTGAATGTCCTTAAACACATAATGATCATGTCAAAAAATAACAACTTATCGACAGATATTTGGTGAATAATTCTCCGGTGGATTACGACGAAATATATCAGATTTTTTGGTGGCTACCCGGCAACTTTGTTTCCGTTGGCCTTACCAGCGATTTTTCCGGCAGATTGTAATTATTCTATTTTAAATAAAAAAGTGTGGCAATTTTAACATTTTTGCCCTTCCAACAAACTGGTTGGGTCTTCGAAATTTTTTTCATACTCACTATGAATCCCATAGCTAGCGGGCAGTGCGGGAGGGCAATGGTCGCAGGCAATGGTCGCGCAGGATGCAGCCGGTATGGCGGGTAGAACAGTGTGGGAGGCAGTCAGGCTGGCGGGCAACACATGCAGACAGCGCATGTTTTGTTTTTTTAATTATTATTATTTTTTAATTTCCGGCAGTCTTATTTTGCTGGAAAGCCGTCGGAAATGAACCGCCGGTTCTCATTTCCTACGCGGCTTGCCAGCGGAAAAATTTCCCCGGAAAGTCGATGGAAAACTTAATTTCCGTTTGAAATTCACTTATTTCCGTCAGTAATAATTAATTTCCATGTAGTGAAAACATTTAACATAAAATCAAGATTTGAAGTTTTAAAAAGATATGAGGAGCCTTCCCCAATATTTCGAATGATATTGACTCGCTCTTGAATCTTCGGGCATCTCTTCCCGACCTCAATCATGGATTGTAAAATACAAGGCAATTTAGAATAATTCACTCTGTATTATCCATGGAAACACAATTTTGAGATGATGGTTCAATATTTGAGGATATGAAACGAGCATATCCGTAAAAAAGTTGAAGTAGCTACATTGACATATAAGATTAGAGAGAGTCATCTTAGATGGTTTGGTCATGTGAAACGGCGGCCATCCGATGACCCTGTTAGGAGAGTAGATGTATTAGATTTGACATATATAAAAAAAGGTAGAAGTAGACCGCGTAGTGAGATAAAGACTTAATGTTGTTATTATTGATTTAATATTTTAGACTTATTTAACAACTAATGTCACATGATTAATATCATCATAATCAATTATATATGCAGTGTTCAAAATAGTTTTATGAGCAGTGAAATTTTTTACTTTTTTTATTTATAGTGGTGATTAATGCAGATGACAAGGACTTAAGAAGGGCATTGTCTTGCTTTAACTATAGCAATAGATGGACCCCTGAATTTTCAATGTTGTGTTGGGTCCCACCAATCTATGGATCTAATAATTCCAAATCAACAACTTTTTCTAGTGGCCTCCTTAATTATAATGAATGCATTTATATGTAGGTTATCTAAATTATTGGAATTCTTTGGAGATAATCCTCATGCAGTTGATAATCTCAATAAGTGTATAATATAAAATTAATTAAAAAAAAAATCAAGTTGATTAATTATCACAATTAAAAACACAAGAGAAAAAAAATGATAAAGTAAAATTACTATGTAATGATTTGGATATTGCAAGACTGCATTATGAAAATAGTCTGAAGTTAATGGAACAAGAAAATAAAAGGGAATGAATCTATCGATGGTCGGTGGGTTTGAAGATGAAAGCTTCGTTTGGGACACCGTTCTTACTTCTTCTTAAAGTAGATTTTTAGTATAAATTTTTAAATTTTTTTACTAGAAAGCTGCTTTAAAAAACAGTAAGAATGTTGTTCCAAACGAAACCGAATATTCAATTGTTAGAGAAGTCGTTGCGAAGATAGGGGAGTTGAGGCCCTATCCTCCAATCGAAAGTAGAGATGAACTAATGATATATTGGGCCTCCTATTTTCATTTGCAGAACAAAATTGATGTGTATCTTACACTAATCTTAAAGCATATTAAATAACATTAAAACCTATGTTAAATTATATTATATAATTTGTTTTCTTGCATGAGTTTCTTTCATCAATCTTGAAGGGCAAGTTACCATCCAAATTTCAATTTTGAAGAGCTAGCATATATTGGACCAGGACTTCAAATAACGAACAAGTCCTTTCATGTAATTTGACCTTCATGCTTTCTAAAATCCTTTTGAGGAGGAAAAGTTTACACCGAAGGTAATATAATAAACTTGAATACTTCTTTAATATTTTTAGTCTAACGTTGACAAACTTTTAAATTCAATAGAAAATTATGTTTAAATTTTATTATATGTTAGAATATTTGCAGCGGGCAGAATATCATAATTTATTATCTTAGTTTTGCACGAAGATCTAGCGCACATATGAAAAACATATGAGTCACAAGGGTCATCGACAAGAGAAAAAACATAGGGCCTAGCCTCGCTTAAATGATTTCATTAGTGCTGGTCAAGGGTTACAAATGACGTACTTTCCGAGGGGAAGATATTGATGTAGTGTAGTAAATATATAATTTAGGGAACATATTATATTGTGGAAGTTGCAAGATCTAGTAAGAGATGCCTTTAACTGATAATTTGCATGTTTTTTTTTTTGTCACGCTCCTTTGAGCAAGGGAGACTGGAGGATAAGAAGTTGAAACTTAAATCCTAGTGTTGATGTCAGAGTCATAATTTATGTCAAAGGTGTTTTTCTATCTCAAAAATGATGGTGTGCATTGACATTGTTAGTGATGGTAGGTGATGAAATCCATGAGTGTTGGTGTAGCTAGATAATGATAATGTTTCTACTCCTGCAAATAGTTTAGTCCCCCTTCTCCCTTACCATGGCAAGTTTCAATTCAAAATGATCATCAGCAAATATTTTTTGAAAAATAAAAGTATGGAACTGAAAATCTTTTCTGGAGATATTCATTTTTCTGGAGAGGTGGATAAAATATCTAGGCACAGTGGCGTTTTGATACCACCAGGAATGGAAAAAAAGAATTCTAAAGGATCAAAAAAATTGAAAAATTGGATCTATGTCCAACGAATTACACCTACCAAAAAAAAGTATTTTGTTTTGGTTCGGCCCGTAGTCACATATGAAATAGCTGATGGGATAAATTTAGCAACACTTTTCTCTCAGGATCTCTTACAGGAAAAGGATAATGTACAACTTCGAATTGTCAATTATATACTTTATGGAAATGGCAAGTTGTGTGACCATGATCGGAGGATCTTAGTCGGACAAAGGTGGTCATAGGATTATAGTTAGTGATAGAGGTTATAGGATCATATTTAGGTAGTTGTGGTTGGAGGATCTTACTTAGTGGCTGGAGAATCATAGTAGAGTGACATAGATTAGAGGATTGTAGTTAGGTAATATTGGTTAAATGATCATCGTTAGACAACAATAGATGGATACTCATAATTAGATGATGAGGGAAGGATGATCTTATTCAGGCGACGATGGTTGGATGATCATAGTTGGGCGATGATGATTGAAAGCTCATAGTTGAACGACAAGAGTTAGAGATTCATAATTAGGCGACGATGGTCAATGGCTCGTAGTCCGCACGATGATAGTCAAAGGCCTATAGTTGGACGATAGGGGTCAAAAGATCGTATTTGGGTTGTTGTTTGATGAAGGTAATCGTGTGATGGCTTGACGATGTCGATCAAGTGATTGTCTCATAACAGTGGTTTAATGTTGGTTCGACTGCAAAGGTTCATTTTTTTTTTTGGCAGAGGTCTAGCGGTGGTGCTTGAGTGGAGCTATAAGATTCTTCAGGTCGTTGAGCTCTCTTGAGTATCAAATCAAAGTCTAAACTCCTTTTATGTAGAGTGTAGGCATTTATTTAAAGAATTTTTAAAATGATATGCTCCATAAATATAACAAAAATTTAGAGCACTCTATTAACTGCATGTATTGATTCCTTCGATCATAGACTATTTTTTAAACGCTTTAGTGCATTAATGATATTGTAATTAGACAATGTTGGACTAGTTGGATTCATATCATCGAGATGCTTAATTTGATGATAAGTATGTAAGATTTGAAGATCGTTTAACCCTTCAATTACTATATTGAATTTTCATATTATACTTTATAAGTGTTTGATCTGAGATCCTTTAGACTTAGATATGATCGCTTTCAGTGTTATTGAGTTCATCTTTTTAAGAAGTTTAATTTGATTATATATTTGCTAAAGTCAAAGTATTTATGATCATGGATTTAAATTTTAAATTTTTTTTAATTTAACTATACATTAAATTTTGTGCTCTATGAAGTCGATTTTTATATGACATTTCAATTATAACATTAGAGAATTTAAACTTTGCAAGAAAAATTGCAACATTTTTGAGGCTCAATGTCATTAAAGATAGCAATTAATATTCTCCCAATAAAATTTATAACTGTTGCGTGTCAGAAAATACGCGGCGGTAGAGTTTTGTAAATCTGCGTCCGAGCGTTGCACGTAAGTTTAACACACAAACAGAAAAGAGGGTGAACACCGAGGGTTTTTACGTGGAAAACCCAAAAATGGGAAAAACCACGGGGCCTCGCCCAGTTGCAAATTTCCACTAGTGTTTTCGTAGGTTACAAATGGCGGATTTCGTCCCACAAGTCGGGATTATCCAAATACAACTTGTTTTCTTCCACTAAATTCACAAAGTCCTGCGAATTCCTAGCGTTCCCTGAAAATCCGGCAGGGTTCCGGCGTCTTCAGGCGGCAGGAAGAGTTTCGGCGGCGGTCGAGGAGGTGAGGAATCTCCTTTTCCCCTTTCTCCTCTTCTTCTTCTCTCTTCTGCGAGTTTCTGGCGTTTCCTGAAAGTCCGGCAGAGTTTCGACGTCTTCAGGCGGCAGGAAGAGCTCCGGCGGCGGTGGTCGAGGAGGTGAGGAATCTCCTATTCCCCTTTCTCCTTCTCCTTCTCTTCTTCTGCGAATTCTTGGCGTTTCCTGAAAATCCGGCAGAGTTCCGGCGTCTTCAGGCGGCAGGAAAAGCTCCGGCGGCGGTGGTCGAGGAGGTGAGGAATCTCCTATTCCCCTTTCTCCTTCTCCTTCTCTTCTTCCTCTCTCTCTTCACTTGAGTCCCTTGGTGTAGAATGAGGGCTCTATTTATAGTTTTTCTGGAGTGGCATAGCCCGTAAATAGGCGTGAGATCAAGGGCGAACAGGGAGTGGTTTGAATGGACGGTTGATATCGAATCTTTTAATCATGCACCGTTCGTTGGACATTTGATGGCCTTAATGATGTCGGAATTCGATGATCTTGGGCTCGTTGGATTCGTCTCGTCGAGCCGCTCGATTCGAGTATAAGCTCGTCAAAATCGGAGACCGTTTGGTAACTCAAATTGCGGTTTGAACCTTACAACAGCGCTTCGAACCCTTGATTCGGACTCATTTGGGCTCGGATTGGGTTGATCTTGGTGTCGTTGGGTTCGTGTTTCCGAGACGCTTAGTTTGACTGTAAGCTTGCTGAAATCGGAGTTCATATGCTCTCGAAATTAATTTTTGAAGCTTCCAACTAGTTTTTGCCTCGAGATTCGTGCCCGATCAAGATGATTTTGCGATGCCGTATCAGTTGCCCCCCTATTTTCGGACGTCGAAGCTCCAGAAGTCCGAAAATACTTGTTCTGAATCTCAAAAAATTAAGTTCCAAAAGTTGAACATTTGCTCAAACTTTTTTCTTTTCTTTTTTTTTTTTTTTTTTTTTAAATTATATTGAAATAACATTTGCTCAAACTTGATTATAGAGGCCCCGTTGAGTTCCGAAAGCGTCGAAATCGAGTCTGGAACGTCGAAAAACATGTCCTGGGACCCCAAAAATGCCCAAATCGGACCGTCCGGACCGAAAATCGGGCCCGGACACGTGTAGGCGGCTGAACCGGCCGGCTGACCGGCCGGCCGCCGCCTGACGCCGCTCGACGGCGGCGGCTCCCGCGGTACCGCGCGGGGCGCGGTTTGACCGCGCGGAAGGAACCGCGCGGTGGAGGCTTCGCGCCCGTTTGCCGCGGACTGCCTGGACCGGTCAGCGGTCTGCCTGGACCGGTCTGCGGTCCTCCTGGACCGGTCTGCGGTCCGCCTGGACCGCTCCGCTTTGCCTGGACCGCGCCTTGGGCCGCTCCGCTGCAGTGCCGCGGCTGCTGCCAGCGGCCAGCCAAAAGCTGGCCGTGATCCGCGTGATTTTCCACGCGGATCGGTGCGCTGTCCGTGGTTTTTTTTTTTTTTTTTTTTTTTTTTTTTTTTTTTTTTTTTTTTTTTTTTTCGGAGAGAGGTGTGTCGGTTCGGCCCACCGACTTTGTGGGCCCCACATGCACGAAAATAGCGTTTTTTGGCTATTTTTTGGTCCAAAAAATTCCGAAAAAATCCCAAAAAATTCCAAAAAATTCGGAAAAAATTTAAAATTTTTTTTGGAATTTCGAAATTTGCTATAACTCCCTCATGTCTTCTCCAAAACCTATAAATAGGCCCCTCAGGCCTTTAGAAAACTTGCACCTTCTCTTTCTTTCTCCCTCCGGTTCTCTGGCGATAGAAACCTACGGGATTTCTTCCTCTCCCTCCGGTTTACTGGTGATAGAAACCTACGGGATTTCTTCCTCCCCCTCCGGTTTTCTGGCGATAGAAACCAACGGGATTTCTTCCTCCCCCTCCGGTTTTCTGGCGATAGAAACCTACGGGATTTCTTCCTCTCCCTCCGGTTTACTGGCGATAGAAACCTACGGGATTTCTTCCTCCCCCTCCGGTTTACTGGCGATAGAAACCTACGGGATTTTCTTTCTCCCCCTCCGGTTTACTGGCGATAGAAACCTACGGGATTTCTTCCTCCCCCTCCGGCTTACTGGCGGTTGAGGCTTCCGCTATTTGCGAGTTGGAATTCTTTCCTGCTCGACTTAGCGCCCCTCCTCGTGCGCAGAAGCCTACGGGATCTCCTTTCCATCTGAGCGGAGGTTTGTTGGCGATGGACGATCGAGTTGAAGCCCGTTAGTAGTCAACGATCGAGTGTGGAGTCAAAGGGGAGAGTTCGAGAATGCGTTGCGAGAAGCCGATGACGCGTAGTAGTCTGCCGACGAGCAGAAGTCCGACGACAGGAAGAAGTCTGACTTCGAGTAGAAGACCGACGAAAATTCGTCGACGAGCAGGAGTCTGGCGACGAGTAGAAGTTTGCTGACGAGCAGAAGTCCGACGTCGGGTAGAAGTCCGCTGACGAGCAGAAGTCCGACGTCGGGTAGAAGTCTGCTGACGAGCAGAAGTCCGATGACGAGTAGGAGTCTGCTGATGAGCAGAAATCCGACGATAGGGAGAAGTACGACGTCGGGTAGGAGTCTGCTAATGAGCAGAAATCCGACGATGCGTAGGATTCTTCTGACGAGCAGAAGTCTGACGACGAGCAAAAGTCGACTGACGAGCAGAAGTCCGATGTCGGGTAGAAATCCGCTGACGAGCAGAAATCTGACGACAGGGAGAAGTACGACGTCGGGTACGAGTCCGCTAACGAGCAGAAGTCCGACGATGCGTAGGAGTCTTCTGACGAGCAGAAGTCTGACGACGAGTAGAAGTACGACGTCGGGTAGGAGTCCGCTAACGAGCAGAAGTCCGACGATGCATAGGAGTCTTCTGACGAGCAGAAGTCTGACGACGAGTAGAAGTCCGCTGACGAGCAGAAGTCCGATGTCGGGTAGAAATCCGCTGACGAGCAGAAATCCGACGATAGGGAGAAGTTCAACGTCGGGTAGAAGACCGACGAAGATTTGTCGACGAGCAGAAGTCTGACGACGAGTAGAAGTACGACGTCGGGTAGGAGTCCGCTAACGAGCAGAAGTCCGACGATGCATAGGAGTCTTCTGACGAGCAGAAGTCTGACGACGAGTAGAAGTCCGCTGACGAGCAGAAGTCCGATGTCGGGTAGAAATCCGCTGACGAGCAGAAATCCGACGATAGGGAGAAGTTCAACGTCGGGTAGAAGACCGACGAAGATTTGTCGACGAGCAGAAGTCTGACGACGAGTAGAAGTCCGCTGACAAGCAGAAGTCTGACGCCGGGTAGAAGTTCAACATCGGGTAGAAGACCGACGAAGATTCGTCGACGAGCAGAAGTCTGACGACGAGTAGAAGTCCGCTGATGAGCAGAAGTCTGACGTCGGGTAGAAGTTCAACATCGGGTAGAAGACCGACGAGAATTCGTCGACGAGCAGGAGTCTGAAGACGAGCAGAAGTCCGCTGACGAGCAGAAGTCCTACGTCTGGTAGAAGTTCAACGTCGGGTAGAAGACCGACGAAAATTCGTCGACGAGGAGGAGTCTGACGACGAGCAGAAGTCCGCTGACGAGCAGAAGTCTGACGACGAGTAGAGGTCCTATCCGAGGTTGTATGTCAGAATATTTGTTTGATGATATTAACCTGTATGGAAGAGATCGAGAGAATCCACCAAGGATGTAAGACCTATCCGAGGTTGTATGTCGGAGCCCTGCTCGACGACGTTAACCTGTGTGGATGAGGTCAGGAGAATCCACCAAGAATGTGAGACCTATCCGATGTTGTATGTCAGAACATTTGTTCGATGACATTAACATGTGTGGAAGAGGTCGAGAGAATCCACCAAGGATGTAAGACCTATCCGAGGTTGTATGTCGGAGCCCTGCTCGACGACGTTAACCTGTATGGAAAAGATCGAAAGAATCCACCAAGGATGTGAGACCTTTCCGAGGTTGTATGTCAAAGCCCTGCTCGATGACGTTAACCTGTGTGGAAGAGGTCGGGAGAATCCACCAAGGATGTGAGACCTTTCCGAGGTTGTATGCCGGAGCCCTGCTCGACGACGTTAACCTGTGTGGAAGAGGTCGGGAGAATCCACCAAGGATGTAAGACCTTTCCGAGGTTGTATGTCGGAGCCTTTGCTCGACGACATTAACCTGTGTGGAAGAGGTCGGGAGAATCCACCAATGATGCGAGACCTATCCGAGGTTGTATGTCGGAACATTTGTTCGACGACGTTAACCTGTGTGGAAGAGGCCGAGAGAATCCACCAAGGATGTAGGACCTTTCCGAGGTTGTATGTCGGAGCCTTTGCTCGACGACGTTAACCTGTGTGGAAGAGGTCGGGAGAATCCACCAAGGATGTGAGACCTTTCCAAGGTTGTATGTCGGAGCCTTTGCTCGACGACGTTAACCTGTGTGGAAGAGGTCGGGAGAATCCACCAAGGATGTGAGACATTTCCAAGGTTGTATGTCGGAGCCTTTACTCGACGACGTTAACCTGTATGGAAGAGGTCGAATCGAATCCCCCTGGGATTGATTTTGCTTTGATTGGGAGGGGGCGAACGCCACGTATATCCCGAATCAAATGTGAAGAAAGTCTATCTTTAGACCGTTATTGTCTTTTTGAGTTCGAGGTTAAGACCTTGCCCAATGAGTAGAAGTCCAACAAGAGACTGTATAAAGCTTGCAATTGATTTGAAGTATCCTTGCATTTGCTCGGATATTCTTGAAATATCAACTTGGTGTTGAAGGTATTGGAGGATCTATTTGACCATGGTTTGAGTCAAAGTTGCCCCCCAGTCCGCATCTGCATCTTATGATATTGATGCTATGAGTGATCTTTTGAGATTGGAGCAAAAGTTGCCCCCCAGTCGGGAACCACGTTCCCACAGACGGCGCCAAACTGTTGCGTGTCAGAAAATACGCGGCGGTAGAGTTTTGTAAATCTGCGTCCGAGCGTTGCACGTAAGTTTAACACACAAACAGAAAAGAGGGTGAACACCGAGGGTTTTTACGTGGAAAACCCAAAAATGGGAAAAACCACGGGGCCTCGCCCAGTTGCAAATTTCCACTAGTGTTTTCGTAGGTTACAAATGGCGGATTTCGTCCCACAAGTCGGGATTATCCAAATACAACTTGTTTTCTTCCACTAAATTCACAAAGTCCTGCGAATTCCTAGCGTTCCCTGAAAATCCGGCAGGGTTCCGGCGTCTTCAGGCGGCAGGAAGAGTTTCGGCGGCGGTCGAGGAGGTGAGGAATCTCCTTTTCCCCTTTCTCCTCTTCTTCTTCTCTCTTCTGCGAGTTTCTGGCGTTTCCTGAAAGTCCGGCAGAGTTTCGACGTCTTCAGGCGGCAGGAAGAGCTCCGGCGGCGGTGGTCGAGGAGGTGAGGAATCTCCTATTCCCCTTTCTCCTTCTCCTTCTCTTCTTCTGCGAATTCTTGGCGTTTCCTGAAAATCCGGCAGAGTTCCGGCGTCTTCAGGCGGCAGGAAAAGCTCCGGCGGCGGTGGTCGAGGAGGTGAGGAATCTCCTATTCCCCTTTCTCCTTCTCCTTCTCTTCTTCCTCTCTCTCTTCACTTGAGTCCCTTGGTGTAGAATGAGGGCTCTATTTATAGTTTTTCTGGAGTGGCATAGCCCGTAAATAGGCGTGAGATCAAGGGCGAACAGGGAGTGGTTTGAATGGACGGTTGATATCGAATCTTTTAATCATGCACAGTTCGTTGGACATTTGATGGCCTTAATGATGTCGGAATTCGATGATCTTGGGCTCGTTGGATTCGTCTCGTCGAGCCGCTCGATTCGAGTATAAGCTCGTCAAAATCGGAGACCGTTTGGTAACTCAAATTGCGGTTTGAACCTTACAACAGCGCTTCGAACCCTTGATTCGGACTCATTTGGGCTCGGATTGGGTTGATCTTGGTGTCGTTGGGTTCGTGTTTCCGAGACGCTTAGTTTGACTGTAAGCTTGCTGAAATCGGAGTTCATATGCTCTCGAAATTAATTTTTGAAGCTTCCAACTAGTTTTTGCCTCGAGATTCGTGCCCGATCAAGATGATTTTGCGATGCCGTATCAATAACAATGAATACTACATAAATGACTCCAAAGTCTGCAGATTTTTTTTTTGAAGAGTTTCCAGAAGGCTTCAAGAGCTTCTGTTGTGCAAGTTAAATCTTCTCATCATTAATAAATTTGAATATTATTTGCCACATGTATGATAGTAATAACCTTTGATACTTAGATGAATTTTGCTCTATGGCTAACTTTACATCAATTGCATTAGTATTAACTTTTCTTATTTGCATTGCAAAGGCTGGAGTAGCTTCAATGGCAGCAGATAAGATTAGAGAGAGTCATTTTAGATGGTCTGGTCACATAAAATATCGGTCTTCCAATGACCTAATTAGGAGAGTAGATATATTAGATCTCATCTAAGTTAAGAAAAGTAAACGAATAACTAAAAAATTGGTTATAAAGCATTAGAAATGACTTTTTTTATTAGATTTAAAAGAGAATTTGACTCTTAAATGGGATAGATTATTACATGCGGTGTCCGGACATAAAGAACCGTCCGATTTTATGATTATGAATAGTAAAAGAGCAGTAAAACACAGTTTATGTTCACCATTGATCTTTTATTGTTCACAGTCACAAAAACGAATGGTTATCTCTGTCCGGACTCCGCATGTAATAATTTATATAGTGGACCGCACGTAGTGGGATAAAGGCTTGATGTTGTTGTTATTATTGTTGTCATCAAATCATTTGTTCTAATTAAGAATGGGTCATCCATGTTGACAAGTTCTACGTTGCAATTATTATTGTGGCTGAGTTTGCTTTGCTTGTGGAGACCAAAGTGAAGAAAATCTTGAAATGAATTAACGAGAATTTCCAGAATTGCAGAAATTTCAATGATGCGTAAGAGAGAACAAGTGGTTTGGCAGTCATTGTACTCCACATGGTAGCGTGATGAAGGAATATTAATGACAATTCTGCAATTCTGCTAAGCGCTTTCTCTAAAGCTGCTTTCTATAAGCAGGGCAACTACCTGTGGTCAGAGCATGTTCTCTGTGGTTGATTAAATCCACACCGTTAATCCTAAACTAACTCATACGCTTTACTTATATATAACAGCTCAAGTGTAATTAATACATACACTGAGGAATAAAATATAGAAAAACTTTATCTCCTTCGTTCTCCCTTTTCTTGTTTTTCCTTACTGCTTTACTGTTATACTAAAGCCTTTACAAGTCACTGGTTCTCATGGGATCAGAGCTTGCTTAAGTCCTACAGCTCCCACGGTTCCTTTGTACGTTTGATTTATCAGCAGAGAACTCTGCAAGTGGATGCTCCGATGTGACCACTCTGCTTGGCTGAACTTTGATCCCACCTCAACTTAAGTTCTTAATGTCTACAATTAAGAATGTTATCATGGTGTAGCTCACAGCCGAGAATCACCTCACATGGCGCTCACAAGTGTTAAAGGTGTTTCGTGCAAATGGATTTGAAGGATATCTAGATGGAACTGTTCGCCGACCCTCTCGTTAAGTAACCACCGCAACTACAAAAGTCAATATCAAATCACAGTATTCTACCTGGATGCTGATCGATCAGAATCTCGCCCCTGCTTTATTCTCCACTGTCTCAACCACTTTGTTGACCTATATCCTAAATCTCGACTCCTACGCTGAAATATGGCAAACTATTGCTAAGAGACTCCAGTCTACAAACTGGCCTCATATCATTCAACATTAAATTTATCATAATCTCGCCCCTGCTTTATTCTCCACTTTCTCAACCACTTTGTTGACCTATATCCTAAATCTCGACTCCTACGCTGAAATATGGCAAACTATTGCTAAGAGACTCCAGTCTACAAACTGGCCTCATATCATTCAACATTAAATTTTGAATAATTTATAATCATGCAATTTTTTTTTCTATTTTTTTCCTAAAAATTTTCCTTGGACCAATTAATAATGTTATAGAAATATTAAAATTATATCATAATGTAAAGCCATGTAATTAGAAATACAAAACTAATAATAAGGAAATTAAAGAGGTCCATTTAAAAAGATCTTAAATAGTAATAATAAGGAATTTTGAAATCCGGCCAGCGCCGGGAGCCTTGTTTCCGTTAGAATTAGACCGTTAGTTCGGCGTTCCCCTATCAAGTTCCAACGGTCACTTTCCTTTTATCCATTTTACAGCACCGTTCTATTTGTCTATTAATATTGCAGTTCTAACTCTCCTCCTTCGATCTCTGTCTCTCTCTCTCTCTCTCTGGTCTTTCTCTCTCGCTCTCATGGATCCAATTCTCTCTAACGGTGAGGCAACTCCGACGGCATTCACCGGGCTCCAAATCCATGAGAAGCCTGCAAATGCAAAGGCCTCCAAAGGTTTCATCAAACGCAGGAGCCTCACCCCTGATCTTCAGGTTCCCAAAGCAAGTCAATTAAGCAACATGAGTGAAAGGTCTCTCTCTCTCTCTCTCTCTCTCTCTCTCTCTCTCTCTCTCTCTCTCTCTCTCTCTCTCTCTCTCTCTCTCTCTCTCTCTCTCTCCCCCCCCCCCCCTAGCTCTCTGTGTTTTCCTTTTAAATGTGAAGCGATCGCCTACTTATTGGCTATTGCTCGCCTCTCACACAGTTTAATCAGTTACTTGATTCTAAGAAAGTTTATGATTTCTGGGTGGCTGATATAGATACTTGAGTCCAACGGATCTCCTCATCTCCCCCATTTCAAGGAGATTGCTTGCGAAGAACAGGAAGGGAGTTAATTTTCTGCCTAAATCAAAGAACTAATTGATGCCAATTACTGGACGCCGATTGAATACTATGGCTGGTGAGATCAATATGATCATATTCAGAAAAAGCCCATTTCGTAATTTTCCAAAAAATCTCTGTTTTTTTCCTCTGTTGCGCAATTTCATGTAAAGGTGAACAGAAGCAGAATGTTTCAGATTAAGAGGCTTCTGTGATCGTAGCTTGTTTGATTGAACTTCTTCTTTGTAAAAAACTAAAGTTGCTCAAGTTTCTGATGCAGAATTAGATGTCTTTTATCACTTAAATTCGATTAAATTGGATTTTTTTTTTCATGGACTGTTTTTTAACTCATTGTTTCTTCCATGAGCATCTTAGAAACAACCTGCAGCAACATCAATGATGAACAAAACAAGATTAGCTGTATCCCTTAATCCTGTGTTCATTATGTCATGAAATTCTTAACAGTTGTTTTATTATCTCCATCTTCCTTTGGTTGATGTTGATGTGAAGACAACTACTACAAAATGTGATGAAATGATTAAAAATGAAATAGTTCTTAACCAGAAACAGAATGCAGTTCATTAGAGACTGCTGTGATGAGCCAAACATTAATATCCTGTAATACTAAAATCAATTGTTTTTAGGGGAAACTGAGAACCAGAGCTCAAGTATATTGAACAAAAAAGATTTAAAAGCTAAATGCACATGTATAATAATAATAATAATAAAAAAGATCAAAGAGTTCAAAACGAGTGGAATTCTTTTTATTATTTGATAATTGGATTACATGAAGAATAATTTTATTAATTGTTAATTAGCTTGGAGACAAAGCCCCCTGACTACTCAAACACACAGCCCTATTAAGCCAACAAAGTTTTCATCTTCAGAAAAGTTCAGCACACAAGCAAATACACCATTCAGTTTTGAGAAGAAACAGGTAGAACTTGCAAATTTTATAATAAACAAAACTGTTTTCTGCTTCAGAAAAGTTCAGTAAAACAAGCAAACACCAACAAGTAGAACTTGCAAATTCGTAGAGCTATACATTTAAAAAAAAAATGTAGCAACTTTTGCTGATCCAAAAAAAAAATGAAGAAGAAAAAAAGAAAAGGAGAAATATCGTAACAGGAAGAATAAGCAGGTCTGGGATTTATAGCAACAAGGCGAGAAGGGGATCGACGTGCAAACTCTCCGACAGTAAAGTAAGCCAACGTGCAAACTTACTTGTAGAATCTCCAAATAATTTTTTACCGTTAATATTTTTGATACTCTTGCGAAGACATTTCTTTGAGTTTGTCAAAGAAGACAATGCTTGATTGACGTCTTCAACACAAGGCATTAGGTTTGGGGATTTACAACAATGTGCCGAAGAGGATAAGCAACCTCACCACCACCTGCATGTTTCACAAACTCTGCAGGTGTAAAGAAGCTTCCATGGCACACACAAACAATCCTCACTTCCTCCCCTATCCCATACTCGTAGAGGAAACCTTCTATCCTTCGACTGTTCGGGCCGTCCACTTTCGTTGACACTAACGGCATCTGCTTCTGCATGCACCTGCCAATCTCACCACTCCCATAGCTGCATCTTCCTCCATTGCTCTTTCTCAAAAGGGTCTCATTTCTTGCAAAACCATTGCTAATGGCAGTACCATTGATGGGTTTAGAGATTGGTGCAGTTGAGATTGATGCAAAAGAAGGAGATTTGTGATTATTCTGTTCAGAATTTGTCAGCAACCTGAAAGGGCTTCTGATTTCGGAAGTTCGACTGAATCCAGAGAGTTCAAAGCCTGAAGGATAAAAGCAGTAGAGACATAGTTTTGTTCAAGATACTGTATATAGCGTTCTTCAAAGAGCAAGCGAATTTCTGTTAAATCAAGCCTGCTTGATATTGGAATTCAAGAAGCAAAAGAAATTCATAAGAATTAAGACAAAGGTTTGAGGATAGAGCCGTTTATTAATCCAAAAGTGTAACCTAATAGATTAAAACAATAGCTAGTGTATTCAGAACTCAAGTGTTATTTTGAATTATGATTTGGGACTGTTTTACTCCTCATATGAGAGTCTCTCATGTAGAGCCTTGTAGAACAACAAAGACTTCTATAAGTACATGAAACACTTCCAATTAAACCATCAATTCATATATCAATCTAAACGATTAACCTAATGAGTAAGCATCACTGCTAACATAATAAATACTCAAATATTATTGCATTTATCATAATTCAGACGTGAAATTAATTTTCACTTTCATGTGGATATCATCAATAAATTCATTTGCATCTTCTTTTAAATAGTTAAAGCGATCTGGAATGCAATACATAAGAGTTAAGGGATTTTAATTGTATACAATATACTAAAAATATAATGAGCAGAAGCATATCAGACGACGCCCATAGATAGAAAAGCAAAAATAGGAAAGCTAAGAAACAGAACATAGCCGAAGAAGCAACTATAACCACAACATAGTTGATTAAACAAAACAATAACCAATCCTCACAACTAACAGCAAATATGATGAGAAAACAAATAGAGCAAGGTAAACAACTCTCCGGGCTCTTTCTCTTTAAATTTTAATGTGATAAAAATGATATTATACTTAATTATAATATACGAAAATAACGATTATTTTGATTAGCTATTTATATTTATAGTTTCTATAAAAAAAAATATCATGTTTTGTCATATTTTTATGGGGATTTACATACGGATTCAAAATTTTATCATTTATATATTTTACATCTAAATTTTACTATTTACATATATAGCATCTAAAGTGTCAAAAGAAAAAAAAAAATCCCTTATTGTTAGAATTTGGTCCAGACTTATGTTAGCATTTGTTATTGTACTTTCTTTAGGTTATTGTACAACTTTATGTTACCTATGATGTCTATATATAGGAGCTATAGTTTGTAATAAGAAAAAAAGCCAATCAATAAAGATTTCTATTCTGAATTGCTCTCTACTATTTTTCCTCCCCCCCTCTTCTCTCTCCTCTCCTCCAAGAAGCTCACGGAGCTTCATCTTCCTCCCACAATCCTACAAGTAGTATCAGAACAAGATGAAGGTAGAGGAAAGTTTCATGTCCAAAGAAAGAAAGAAGGGAGTGCAAGCGTGGCTTCGGGTATCTGACGAGAGGCAATAGGTCTCTTGTTCAGTTGTGGATCAAGTTCGTAGAGGGAGGCAGAAGACACACGTAGGCTGGCCGCACGGGACGTCCTGAGCGGGGTTTGTGCACGGAAGTAGTCTCGGGTTGGAACCACAGGAATAGGGCACATAAGTCGGTATACCCAGCCAGGCCGAGAATCGCGGGAGATGTATGTGACGAGTGGGCGCTTGAGAGATGTATGTGCATACAGAGAGGCTCAGGTGGATCGAGTTGGTGCCGCACTAGAGCATTATGAGTGCGGGTGTGCCTGTGAGCAGGCGCGTGGTACATACGCGCGGCTCAGGTGTGTGCAGGAGGAAAAAATATTCTGTGCGAACACCGGACGACGTCCGGAGACCAATTAGAATGCACCAAGCCATTTTTTTACTCGGTATCGGTGCTCGATACTGCTATATATCGGGTGACATGACACATTCTCGTTGGTCTCCGGACCGTCCAATATCTACACAGAATAATTTCTCATGTAGGAGACGATCCTGTGGCTCGGGTGCACGTGGGTCGGGAGGTACGAGCACGCCAGAGATTATGCGTTCGGGGCTAGGACGGATTCATGTTGGTGTTGCAGCTTCTGATCACAAAAGGAAGAGGGGAAAAGGTTGATCGGGCTCGCGTGAGAGACATGCGTTCATGTACATGAGGAACTGCTGTTGCGGGTGCTGTTCGAGCGGGAGATCACACGGGAAAGCCAGGATGAACGAGGGCTATGCGGAATTGGAGCAGTGTCCAAAGATTGAGGGCTTGTGTCACTGGAGGCATGGAAGATGTTGTATGGTGCACACGTACCGACATGCGAGTGTTCAGAACAAGTGTACCGGCAAATTCTAGATTCAAGAAGTGTGATCAATATGTATGTAAATCCCCCTATTTTCTATGATGATCAATATCGTCATATTTGTGTTGTGTTTGTGTTCTTTGGTCAATTGATTTTATTTTGATTAATTTTGAATGCAAAAATATAATTTTTATTTTTATTTTAGATTTTTGATTGTTGTCCAATTACATCCAACTAATTTACAGAATCTAGATCATCAATTTCCAAGAAAAAAAAAGGTTCTAAATTCAAGCAAGTAATTCGAAGTCGTAAAATTTACTTCACATCTCAGTCATACCTTGCCCTGATCGGCTCTCCATCTCCGACCCTCCCGAAGAGTTACTCCCCTCCGATACAACAGAACCCTGCAACGCTGGCGCAACACCTTTAATCAACGTTGACGGCAGACCAGCTCCGGCGATCCATCTTGATGCCACCGGAGAAGACACTCCCTTAGCCTGATCACCGCTCCGAATCCAAGACCCCTCATTCTCAATCTCAAATCTCCTCAACTTGCAAACAGGCCCATCTTCCAATTCCTCGTCTACTCTCTCCCCAAATCTCCTAAAATTCCTGCTCTCCTCTCTCTTCCTCTTCGCCTCCATCTTGCTCTGCATCTCATCCACCGGAAGCGAGCATGTGCGGAACAAGGGAAACAGTGGTGGGATCTCGCAGATTGCAGGAATGGAGGCGGATCGCAAGATCCGATTTTTATGATTGTTGGCTGAATTGAAACACCCTCCGAGCGAGAGACCGAGCTCGATCTCGTCTGAGTCGCTGCCATTGGCCTCCGCCGCCTCATCTGGAGAGAACCTGCCAGAGAAGCGTAGGAGGAGGTCTCTTGATCTGGAGGAGGGGAGCATGCACTGAGTTTCTCCTTCACCCGCCTCTGTTTTCATTGGATCTACAGCGAAATGTAAAAATAAATTGACGAAGCGGCAAGGGAATTTACTATATTAATCTCTATGAAAATAAGAAGCAGAAGGAGCGTAGAATACTTTAAAGCATACCTTAAATGATTCAGTTTTCTTGGAGAGAAAGAGGAAGATACTATGAATTTTGATGAGTTGTTAAGGATGACGGTGGATCTATTAGAAAAGAGCCAGAAGCCTAAACACGCCGAACTCGCCGGAAGAACGCCCGCGGCGAGGAACAAATAAAGCTGAGCGAATTCAACAGCTTGAGATCAGAAAGAAGTGACAGCAAAAATGAACTTTTTTTCATGGAGAGAGAACAAAAAGAGATATTTCGATTAATAAATAGTAGATAAAATCGGGATCAACTGCACGGGAAATACGCCGGAACACGTCGCCGGCTTGGAGGAGCACATAAAGCGGAGAGAGTATAGGGAGAAGTGCGGAGGAGGAACTTTCTCCGATCGCAGAAAAACGGAATGGAAAAACGATAACGCCCCTTCCTCGGGACACGTGCCAGCGAAAGAGCCCGAGGACACGTGGCGAAACAGACTACACAGCCGACTCGCGAAACACGCGGCGCCAACGGCTCCATAGCGCCCGCCCGTCGCGCCATCACGATCTAATCGTACACGTGTCGATACGATAGGAATTCCGAATCGACGATACGTGCCGGCGACTGTAACGCTCTGGATAAACAATTCGTAGTGGTCGGTCGCATCGCGCGATCCGACACATGTGCGAGGAAAGTTAACTAAAGGAATTATAATAAAAGAAATAAAAAATTGATAATATTTATTTGAGATTTTTTTTAATATTTAGTTATTTACAGTTATAAATTTTAAATTAAATATGAATAGGTTATTTTGGGAAATTGTGAGCACTTTTTCAAATTAATAATAAAAAATAAATAATAACAAAATCAATATATCTAAAAATATATACGAAGATGAGACTATAATAGATAAATCGTATATCAATCTAAAATAAATCTAGCCATCTCTAATCAATAATCGTAAGCTCTCAACAATTCGTAGGTGCAATATAGCGTAATACAAGGCGAGTGGGACCTATCATGATTAACGGGTTAGATTTTTTTAATATAATAAAACACTTACCTAATCTACAATTTATAAATCTATCATTTATAATGTTGTAAAAGAAAATTTTACCAATGAAGAGAAAACCAAGATAGCTAAGAGAAAAATTTGCACATTTAAATTTGAAAATAGTAGCAAGAAAATATTAATGTATAGGCCCTTTAGAGAAAAAATCACTACTTATTCAAGGGGTTGGTAAAAAGATTAGCAAGTTTACAAAATCTATTGAGGCAAAAAAGCAAAGGAACTGAAAATTATACCTTAGAGTTTTCTCTATGGATTACTAACATTCAAAAAACTTGAGTAGTTGAAGAGCTTGTTTGTTTGCTTATCATCTTATGTCATACTCTTTGTTATATGCGGAGGTCGGATGTAGAATGTCGCTTGGAGATCAACTAGAATGTGACACATCAACGGTACTGAGCCGTAGCATCGAGCGGTATCGAGCCGCGGTACCGAGCTAAAAGAAGACGTGGCGCATTCTGGTTGGTCTCCGAAAGACGTTCGGCGTCCGCACAAAATAATTAATCCTATAAAGACTTTGAATTGCTGAACAGTAGATATTATCTTAGTATAATTTACTATAAATTCACATGCAATCAGTTGTTCGGGTAATTATTTCAAAGGATTTGCGAGCATTCAAAAGTATCGATATGTCCAAGTTGAATGCATGTCCGGTAAGCACATAATCAATATATTATCTCTTTAGATATGATCAAAAAATAATAATATGTATCAATCAACTATAAATTAAAAAAAAAAAAAAAAAAAAAAAAAGACTAATATCACAACAAAACAAACATATTTGAAAAATAAATAAAAAACAAAAACTTAACCCAATTTTTCATCTCATGAACTTTTGGCCTATAGAAAACTTTGTTGTGTGTGAAATATAGTATGCTAATAGCTTTTGATGTGTATTTATTCTAATAAATATTCTTTTCCCACTAAATATTATAGATGAAAATGCCCATAACAATTAAATAAATAGAAAAAGTTGGATCAAATTATTCAAATTTTCTATGACGTTTAGGCTCTGTTTGGAATAGCTTTTCGTCTGCTCATGATTAGAAAAGAAATTAGTAAAAAAATAATACATGCTTGCAAGACAGCTATTGTTTAAAAAACAATTTTGAAACTGTGGCTGAGAAATGAGCTTTTGAAAGCAAAAACAGAAAAGCTCAAGCTACTACAAATAAAGCCTTATGGCCTATTTGGGATGACTACAGCTTTTTGTAAAGGAGATTACAAAGTTGTTATGGTGAAAATAACTTTTTTAAAAGCTGTTATAAAAACCAACTTTCTACCACACAATTTTATTGAAAATAGGCTGAGGAAAGCAATAACCAAATAAAGTTATAGTTACAGTCTGAAAAAGCAAAATAGTTAGAAAATTGTCCCAAATTAACCTTTAGTTTACTAATTACTTCCAAATATCTTAATATTCATAATTCTACCATTTACTTTATAATAAATATTTCAAAATTTAAAGAATTAATTTTAAATCAAAATCACATAATTTTATATCATTTAAAGAGTTGGAATATTCCATCCAAATTATTTTTATTAACTAGTGGGTGGTCGTGGCAAGAGGTGCTAAATGGAAGGAGTTTGTTGCAAAGCAAATAAAAATAAATAAAATACAATAAAGGAGAATATGATGCATAAATGACAAGTGGTTATAAAGAAAGATGATAAGAGAGGAAAACGTAGAAGAGATTCCAGTTGTTAATTAGGCAAGATATTCACTGCTAAATCTAAATAATTAAGAGCCATGACTTGTCTAATTAATAAACACATAGATAAAGCTGAATTATTCAAACAGTCCATGATTTGTAATTTTCAGCCAGCTATTTGTCATTAATTAAAACCAAGTTGGCTAAAAGCCCAACATCCAAGCAAATTGAGCCAACAAAAATAAAATAAAATAAAATTTAGCGTTAAATGAATGTTTGTTTTTGACAAATTGGGTGGATTTCAAATATAGTTGATTAGGTCGCGTAGAAATCTGTGGACCTCTGAAAGGACACCGTTACGGCTGCAGGATTGCGGAGGGGTATACGGCCGCACCTACCCCGAGGGATAGAGACGATCGCAGGCCTCCGCGCTCCTCGCAATAGCGAACTGACAACTCCATCTTCTCCATCCTCTCCATCTCTGATCACTGTTGTTAGCATTGGTCTCATCATTCCCAACCATATTAAAAATCGATCGTATGAATTTTGACATAACCAATCAATCAACGTTAAAAAATCAAAATATAATATTTATTTTTAATTTAAATTGCATTTAAAATACATTTCAATATTTGAAATCTTATGTAACTAAACAAATAACCCCAAAAGGCTCCTCAACCTCAAATTATTGTTCTTAGTACAAAATATTATGTATTCTATTAATATACCCTTGAGTTGAGACAACACTTGTCTCCATCTCTCCTTTATGTAATATCCATCTCCTCATTCGTCTCTCTCAGTGTATTTTTTTTTACCAATAATGACAAGCTATTTGTAGAAAGAGGCCCAACAATAGAAAAATTACATCCCAAGCATACAATCAATCATAAAAATATAAAAAAAGCTATGCATGGTCATCCTAAGTCTTCTCATAGGTTATTAAATATCTTACATCATGTAATTTGTCCTTCACTAAAGCTTCTACCAATGTATATAAACAAAACAAACGTAATATGTAGTATGCATATGTATATGTAGACTTGCAATTTAAGATGATATTAATAAATGACAGTCTGAATGACAATTAAACCAACATATAAACATACAAGGCCAACATACAACCTATAAGTGAATACAAAATTTGTGTCAAAAGGTGTTGTAATCTTTGTGTAATTAATTTGAATATTGATTATATATTAACCGTACAAGCTATGTAAGTTATGCATATGTGATAGTAAGTATGTAATGTCAAGAGTGAGAACTTTTATTTGGTCCGGTCACCTAACTAGCTCTACATTCGGACACTAGTAAATTAGTGTCACGTGTTCTCACTATTTACCGCGCGGCCCGACAACCCGACCCGGAACAGACCCGAGATTGCTATGTTCGTGTATTGCTCGGTATTGCTAGGTATTGGTCGATTTTGCTCAATAATGACGAGAAATATCATTCTGTGAAGACCAATACCTAGCAATACCAAGCAATACTAAGCAATACCGAGTTTTTCTCGGTATTGGTCTTCTCATAGCGGTATTTCTCGTTATTGTCAAGCAATACCTAGCAATACCGAGCAATATCGAGCAATACGCGAACATAGCAATTTCGGGTTCCGGTCCTAGTCGGGTCGTCGGGCCGCGCGGTAAAAAGTAAGAAGATGTGACGAAATATTATTGGTGTATGAACGTAGAGCTACGTCAGGTCACCTGACCAAATAATTGTTCCAAGAGTGAGTAATTAAATTGTCATCATAAATATAAAGAACAAGTATGAATATTTCACTCAAGAGTCACAACATAAATATGAAAATATGTAGATTAAGAAAGTTAAATGTATTCAAATTAAAGAATAAGTGAATATAAATATTTTGTACATGATTTAATCCAAATTGATATACATCATACTTATGTACACTTATACTATGAAATCCACTAACCATGCATCACTCATTCGCTCTCAAATTAGTAGAGAAATTGTCACAATATCTTCTATTAGACGAAGAAGACAAGTTTTATAAATCTAGGTTGGATGACCTCTTCAAGTCTTCAACTAATGCCTCGGCAAACTTAATAAGATTAACTATCACCAAAAACAAAGAATTATATAATCTCTAGATAAAATGTTTGTAAATATACCACGTAAAAAAATAAGCATTCAAATATATTAAAGAGAATACTCTATGAGCACTCAAAATAACTTCTTTGACTGATGAACAATTTAATTTTTTTTAAGTTAATACATTGAATAAGAAATTCTTTGGACTTTAGTTTTCATAATTTAGGGGTGAATCATATAAACAATTAGCATGAATATCAAGCAGTGTTTATAGTAGATGTTGTTGTCCATAATTTCTCGAAATAACATTACAGCATTGATATGTCTTAAAAAAATTCATTTGATTAGCATGAATCTTGAGGTAATATTTAAATTAAAACTTTTGGAATTAAATTTAAGACTATTCAAACTCTAATTTCAACAAACTTATAGTCGAACCAAAAAGCTTATTGTCATTAATTAAATGACACCGCAAATGTTTTGAAATTAGTTCAAATGAACCCAAATCAAGCACTTTAATGAAGCAAATTTGAAAACTTCTAAACATTAATTGAAGGATCAAATGCAATACAAGAAAATCACCCATTATCGCCGGATTTTCCGACATATTTTCGACGAAATATCAAAAAAAAATTTCGACAAATTTTCAAGCAGATTTTCCGACGGATTTTCAGCGCATATGTTTCTGGCAGATTCTAAAAATATCATTTATTCCTAATTTAATTAATTTATAATTTTATAGTTTAATTAAATTAATTACTATTTTAATAAACTTTTTAATTAATTATTAATTTAATTTAATTAATTTTAATTTAATAAATTATTATAATTAATTTTACTTAAATAACTTATGTTGATTATCAATTAAAATAATAAATTTAAATAAATTAGTTTTTATTTAATATTCTATCAGTTTTAATTTAAATAAAAAAAATTATCAACATAAACAATTTTGCAGCAACGGAGTGGTGGTCAGACTGGCGCGCGGGTGTGGGGAGGGGAGGTCCTCTGTTCAAATCCTTGGTGTGGCGCGGATGGGGCGCATGCGGGGGAGCGGGCGGGCCTGGGCATTGGTGCAAACGGGCAAGGGCGGGGCTCCCCTGGGCGCAAGATGCTTGCCCACTGGGCAGGGCTGGGGTGCATCTGGGTGCAGGCAGGCTGGGGTCATCCACGGGGGATGCGGGAGCAGGCTGTGGTCATCCGCGGAATTATTTTTTTAAAATCGTTTAATTAACTTCGACGGAAAAAAAGTTCCAGCGGAATTTTTTGATGGAAAAGTTTTCCGACGCTCAATTTACTGTCGAAAATTTTTTCGCCGAAAAATTTAGAAATCCGTTGGAAACTTCATATTTTCCTGCTGGAAATTCCATCGGAAATACACAACTTTCATGTAGTGATGGCTTCTAAATTTTTTGCGCTTATAGTCAGATTGAGAGGCTTGATGAGACAAATCCAATGAGCCTAAGATAATTTGATTCTTACATCATTAAGACACTTAAATACTTAATTAATAATATAAAATTAAGATTATCAATATGAACGTTCAATGGACTTCTTTTAGATTCTAGATTTACAAACCCCTCTCAAAAAGGTATAAATAGTGCCTCATTTTTCACGAGGAAGTTTGAGAGTTGAGAGATCCAAAGAACTATATTGCATTTTTTG
The DNA here is from genome assembly GCA_016618105.1 of Dendrobium huoshanense. Lineage (NCBI taxonomy): Eukaryota > Viridiplantae > Streptophyta > Magnoliopsida > Asparagales > Orchidaceae > Dendrobium > Dendrobium huoshanense. Next base: position 58,927,821 of record CM028357.1, read on the forward strand.
GCAATCACTACCGATGGCTATAATTAAGAATGATATCTACTATCTCTAGAATTTTGTTATCTAACTATTGTACATACTTGACCATTAACATTTAACTATATTTTTGAGTTTTAGCTATAAACTTATGGGCACCATATATAAAGTTAAATTATAGCATCTCTTGTAAACTTCTATATGCGCATGCTAGATATTTATATAAAGTTAAGATATTAAATACTCTATCATCATAAATTCATTAGCACGCAATAGTTGGATGCTATTTGAGGGAAAATTTCAAACATACTATAAATATTTTCTCAATGGATGTCACTCAATCCCTCCATCATGAAGAACATAACATAGGTGGTGAAAATCATGCATGCAGCCTCACTTTGAAAGACCACTTAAGCAATACATCCTTATAATTTAGCCCCCCTCCAACACAATATCATTAAGATCTCTTAGACATTATCAGGGAAACATATCCTTCTCATGTTGCTCGACCAATTGGAGGACTTAAATCAACACTGCCTCATTGATGTCTCTCGTGATGTTATAAGAGTTGTGTTGTAATGCATTATTCAAGAAAATTTTCTTTGAGGAAAATTATTCAATTTACTTCTCAACACAAATTTCAAGGATTTTCACCGATAATTGATATAATTCTCTATTATCTTATTCCAATAAGGTTTAAATTTTGTCTCCAATTGGTTGATATGATTGGAATTGTGATTTCTATAAGCATGCATATTGATCACTATAAGACCATCATGCATTTTCAACATGCTTATGATGTAGTCCTCCACTAAGTTCTCCCCCTTGGTAAAACTATTCATACTTCTATTGATATAGTCAGACTTTTCATTGAATAGTTCTTTGAAAACAAAAGAATCATCAATGGCTCATCCCATCTCTTTGGAATTTATAAAAATGAGATAAATATTCTAAAAAAATACTTTAAAATATTCTCTTTTGAAGCACTCCACATTCCAAGAGTGCATCTAGAGTTTCTAGGAGATCAGAGGTATCCACTTTAGACATTCTATCCCTCATAGATGTGAGTGATAACATACTTTTATGTTGATCTCATTCATCAATTAAAAGTATAAATAATTGTTGATGAGGCCATCAATGATCACTGAAAGTAATTTGAATAATCCTCGAATAAATATATAGATTTCCACTCACTAGAAAGAGCCATGAGAACAAATGGCAGACATGATATATATATACTTACAACACCTAGAAGGTAAGCCTATGAGGTAGCTTCAAAGATAAGTTAATAGTAGATAGGGTCCTCACTAGGATAACTGTAATATCTCGTTTCCTTACTGTTCCTCTCTGATTTGGATTTTCCTCCCAGAATCGGCCAGGACGAAGTTTAGATCGTCCAGGCCGATCAGTGCATTGAAAACAGCTGATTTCTGGAGCAAATTCTGGACAGAATCGTCCAGGACGATATTGAGATCGTCCAGGACGATCTGCACTGTTCCTAAAATCGTCCTGATCATCGCCCTGGAGTATCGGCCAGGACGACCAGAATTGGTCTGATCGTCCAGGCCGATCGAGACGATCGGCCAGGCCGATCCATGTATGATATAAGGAAATGAGCTCGTTTTGAGGAGAGAGAAAATCAAAATTTATAAATCAGATATTTGTAGAGAGAGAAAGAGAAAGGAAGAAAAGAGAAAAGTTGATTTTCGGAGACCGCGGAGCGCTTTTCGTCCGACGCTGCTGTTGGGAAAAGTGAAGATCTCGTGGTAAGGACTCCGAACCCTGTTTCTGTTTTCAGAGATTTTGTGTTTTGACCGAGATAGGATCTGTTTTGTGTTTTCGTAGTCGACTTTTCGACATGGTTTTGATTTGACACAACTTCCACCGCACAACTTTTAGTATGTTATAGATATGATTATTGTACACGATTTGACTGTATTCTACGAAGATTTTACCGGTCGGAATTGATTCTACGTGATTTTAATCGATTTTAATTGAATAGAATAATATCAGGACCTGATTTGATTTGGATTTTATAGATCGATAGTCTTGTATTGACGCTATTGATATTCTACTGTAATTTGGAAAGATTTGGAAACTGTGTCTTTTTGCAGGATTTTTGTGTAAATTTGACCGACTGCCGTTACGCTGCCCGATTTTCGTACGATTCCTGAATTGTCTGAGATTGATAGATTGAACTGACATGCATTGATTATGGATATGATTGCTTTAATATTGACTATTGAATTGCTTATTGATTGAATTGACTATTGATACTGATCGCAAGTGGAACCTGGTTGAACATTGGTGGAGATTGATATTGATACCTGTACAGGATGGTGGGCCGACGGGCTTTCCTTTAAACATTGATTATTGATTATTGAAGGGAGATATAAGGAGTTTATTGATATGCCGACGGGCGAAAAGAGTGACGACTCTTATTGATTGAACCAATGTATTATCTACAACAGCAATATGGATTCTACAACAGCAACATAGCCAGTAGATTGTACTTGTTCAGTATATAGTATTGAATTGCATGTTTACTGTATTGCTTTATGATTTCATTGATTTATAGATTCCTGCTTTATCGACTTTGATTGGATTTACTAGATCGTACGATTTCTTTGATTTTACTGATTGATTTCTGTGCATCGACATTGAGCATTGATATAGAAATGGATGAATATAGATACTGCATTGATAGCATGGACATCGACTACTGCTTATTGATTCATTGATATTGCTGCCTATAGACTTATAGATTCACTGTTGCTACTGTTTTACACCGCATTGACTGTTTTATAGATTCATTGTTTCGTATCGCCTTTCTCGATTGATTTCAATTGAATAGATCGTATTGATTTGATAGCATCGATTTGATTGACGACGTTGATTGATTTAGTTGATTGATTGAATTGATTTATCGTATTGCCTGCCGCTAGCATTGACTGGTTTTATTGACTATTGATTTCCGCTGCATTGACTCATTGACCATTGACTGATATGGATTGATAGATTGACATGCATATTGATCGCATTGCCGTGCTTTGATTTCAGTTATAGGTATTAGGTGACCTGCTGGGCTTTGTAAAGCTCATTATATGTGGTTGATATTTTCAGGTCAGGGCTCGGGAGCAGGAGATAGGCATTGATCCAGATCTACAGGTTTAGTGCTTTTGTTAGATTGTTGATTCTTTTGTACTCAGGACAGGATAGCTTTTCTACTTGTATTGATAGTGTAGTTCCTGAGTATTGTACATGATGTTTTGTGATATGAATCGACTGATATATTGATGTTTAAATTCTTATAGATGTTTGATAGATTGCTTACTGAAGGATTTATAGATAACTCTGGTAAATTGTTTGGCTATTGATCGACATTCTTTCCAAGTTAGATTCTGGGGTTTGACAATAACTAAATGAGAGGAAGTGGTTGATAGTGTTTCCACTTAACCAAAAATCTCGGAAGGTAAAACACTACAGGAAAAACAGTGAAAACCGGCGGTTTTTACCGGCGGTTAGTGTAAAATTACCGGCGGTTTGTCAAATTACCGGCGGTCTAACGGCGGTTCAGTGACCGCCGGTAAAAACGGCGTAGGAAACAAATTCCGACGGCCTTTTACCGGCGGTTTATTTTTGCGGCGGTTTTTCGGCGGCCCATACCGTCGGGGATCACCGGAATTTCAACCGTCGGTCTTTCGGCGGTTTGGCCGCCGGTAATGTAACCGCCGGAAAACCGCCGGTCATAGTACCGGCGGTGTTCCGGCGGTTAAACCTGGCGTCGTCTGGTTCATTAGACCGCCGGACGGCGCCGTTAGACCGCCGGTACCTTACCGGCGGTTGACGGCGGTTATAGCCGTCGGTATTACCGACGGTTTAAACCGTCGTGCGTCCATCGGAGCACCGCCGGTGACCGTCGGTAAGCCGCCGGTATTCATTAACTGCGGTTTAATAATAACACCGGCGGCTTTATCTTGCCCGTCCGGTATCGTAGTTTCCGGCGGCCAAACCGCCGGTTAGCCGCCGGAAACCTGTAGCACCTGAAAAAAAAAATTGACAGCATCCCCTCTATTTGAGGGAGGTTCACCCTAAAGTCTAAACCTGCAGAAAAAGCATATATATGTTGGGCAACACGCCGCTATATTCATCACAACCAGAAAATACAAAATTCATCACAACATTACAATCACAAATACACAAGATAGTTTATGATAATGTTACAATCACAAGTTCAGAAGTTCCCAAGTTCTAATTAATACATTCATCAAACATAATAAACATCTAATAATCATCGGTATCCTCACTGTCTGCAGATGGCTGCTCCTGTTGGTCCTTCTTCCTTTGTTTTCCAGCTGTGTAGGATTGCAACCGTGCTTGCATTTCATTATGAGCCTTCCTCATTTCTTCAATCTCTCTAGCTTGAACCCTTTTCATCTCTTCAATCTCTCTAGTAAGTGCTGCAACCCTCTCACTTACAGATTCTTCAGCTCCACTTGGATCATGAAATGCAGAGGTGTATGAACTGCCCTCAATAGCAAAAGCCTGTGAACCCATGCCATATACCCTCCCCCTCTGTCTTCCACCAACAACTTCTGACCATGTCTGATACTCAGAAATATGGGCCGATCCAGAAGATGATCCCTCGCCAGTGGACTGCCGACTTTCTCTAGCTCGTAAGAAATCATCCTGCGAGTTACAAATAGTTTTATTAAAATAAATTTTTATTCTAAAAATCCAAAAAATTTTACTCACATGAGCCTTCTTAGACTTCTCATCAACCCACTGGTGGTCAGCTTGATGTTGATGAGTTCTTGTATGCAGCTCCAATGGTGTTGGCTCCCGACCCAGGTGCTCTTTCTGCAAATTTGATGCTTAGTTATACTAACATAAATATATGTAATAAATCAATTCAAAACACTTACCAGTCGCCGCCTATGTTCTGTATGAGGTACAGATCCACCAGTATGAAGAGAGCTTCCTAAACCGCCGCTGTCAGAGGCTCTGTTCTGTTTATTCTGCTCTCTCATTTTTATAAACTCCGGGGTAGCCCAAGCACTACTCAAATCTGCCCAAACGCCCTCTCCAATCCAATTAGGCCTCTGCCCGGACTTTCTAATGTCCGTGAACATGTCTCTGAGACGGGTCGCTCCTCTCCTCTCAAAATTAGATCTGATCCTCGTGCTGTACTCAGGCAACCACCTAAATTCTTTCTGTACAAATTTAGGCAATATCAAAAAGATTAGTACAAATTAAATCATATATTTGAAATCATACAAAAAAAATATACCTGAAATTCTCCAAACCACATATCTCTAACAGGCTTTGGGATCTTCTTCCAGGATAAGTAAGGAGCATCATACTTATTCTTTATTATATCCCGGATCATATGTATAGGTGGCCTTGAAGGATTGAAGCTGCAAGTGACTTTGTTTATCAATAACATGTAATATATCAAAATAAAAATAACTGAATAACTTAAATTGAACTTACTTATCGCCGTCAGGCTCGATGTATTGACGCTTATCTGTTGCTGTTGCAGGATCGGTAGCGCCAACCTCTGGTGGTCGTGATGGTCCACCCTGTTCATGCTGCACCAGATAGGGGTAGTAATATGGGTAAGGGTAAGGAGGGTGAGGACCAGTGGATGGACCAGCAGCCTGTGATGATGGTGGGGGGTAATATGGATAGAATGGAGAAGCATGTGTCTGATCTGGAGAGGGGAAGCGAGGACTCGTCGAGCTGGGAGGGAAGTGGCCAGGGAAGTATGGAGGTGCAACAAGAGGTGGATCTAACTGTCCCTGACCCTGCTCTGGTGAAGGCTGCTGGCTCCTGGCAGGTGGTGGCGGTGGTGGTGTAGGTAGATCTGGTGCAACTGAAGGCCCCTCACCTACCTCAGTCTGTGTGGGTACTCTGCTAGTCGTAATCTTCTTCCGGCGGAACTTTGAAGCAAATGATTTACGAGGAGGATCGTCGCCTGAAGCCATCTGCAATATTAAAAAAAAAAATAATTAAGAAACAGTTAATAAAACAGTTAATAAAGCAGTTAATAAAGCAGTTAATGAAGCAGTTAATAAAGCAGTTAATGAAGCAGTTAATGAAGCAGGTAATGAATTACGAGAAGCAGTTAATAAAGCAGTTAATGAAGCAGTTAATAAAAGACAATGTGGCAAAATACAATATCATTTCTAAGCAGTAATAAAAATTACATAACATTTAAATTCTACAATTCTAAATTACAGAAACTAATCAGAATCATCAAAACTATTTTCATCACTCTCAAAAGTATCTTCACTTTCATCCTGGTTCTCTTCTTCTTCTGAACTAGTTGAACTATTGACATCTTCTAACTCCATTTCAATAGTAGAGGTTGTAGTTGGCATATCCTCAATTTCAACAGGCATATAACTTGACATCTCATCCTCTTGATGTGCAGTTGCTACAATGTATTGTTGATCAATTATTCCCCGTGCTTTTGTTTTTATGACAGCTAGCCAATCTTGTTTGTCTCTGCGACCACTGGGATATTTGCTGAAATAAACTTGAATAGCTTGGCTTGCTAACACAAATGGATCAAACTTTCCGTATCTTCTACTATGTTTAACATCTACTAAACCATACACAGGATGAACCCTTGTGCCTCTATTTTGTACTGGATCATACCACTGACAGTTAAATAAGCATACAAAGTTCTCATCTTCGCCTGGGTATTCCAAGTCAAGGACCTCATTCAAAATACCATAATAATCACACTCATCTTCTTCATGAGTGTTTCCTCTAACACATACTCCACAATTTTCAGTTTTTCTTCATTCACTCCACGATTTGGTATGAAATCTGAACCCATTCACTATATATATTGGCCAAGTTTTTACTTTTCGCATTGGACCCCATGCTAATGCTTGCAAACCTTTATCGAAACATTTGTTATTAGGATTTTGTACCTAAAAATATTTTCAAATTTTAGTATTTTTGATAATAAATAAGATTTAAATTTATAAAAAAAAATGTACTCACATATGATCTGAACCAAGTTGGAAATTCATTTGCAACAGCTTGCTCAATTTCCCTTGAATCTGTCAAAGGCAAATTGCTTACGAAATACCTGGTGACAAATAATACATAAGTATTTTAAATAAACATTACTAATTTATTATTAACATTATGTAAGAACTTACTCTAAGATTGGCTCAACTTCTTCACAGTTCAGTAGTACATACAAATTCGCTGTATTTATTTCTAAATCGTTGAGATATCTTTCAACACATTTGCCACTAGGCTTTCCTTGCCTTCTAAATACTGTTAGTGTAGCATGTGATTGTTCTTCTACATCGAAGTCCATGTTACGACCCATTTTTGTTCTTGTACTCCTTACATGTGGCTCGAAATAGTAGGAGCAAAAGTGAGTTATTTCTTGAGATAAATATGCTTCACATATCGATCCTTCTGGTCGTGCTTTATTCTTAACATATTTCTTCAACTTGTTCAGATATCTATTAATCAAATAAAAATATGTTATCTTAACTGATTCAAAAATATTGAGTAATTAATAAAAATCTTAACACATTTACCTTTCGAAAGGATACATCCAACGATATTGTACAGGTCCACCAACTCTAGCTTCGTAAGGTAGATGGACTGGAAGATGTTCCATAGAATCAAAAAAACCCGGGGGAAATATCTTCTCTAACTTGCATAGGATGATTGGTATGTTATCCTCGTACCTCCGTAAAGCATTTTCACTGAGTTTAGATGAACATAAATCTTTGAAGAAAATGCTAAGCTCAATCAACGGATTTGATATGTAATCCGGTAACATACTGACTATGATCGGAAGAAGAACCTCCATAATTATGTGACAATCATGACTTTTGAGTCCAAATAACCTTGCAGATTTCAAGTCAACACATCGGCTTATATTTGATCCATAACCATCCGGCATTTTTAATCCTTTAAACCACTGACATATCATTCTTTTTTGCTCTAACGTGAAAGAGTAAGGAGCTTTGGGCTTCATTAGTTTACCGTCAGTTGTTGTTACCAACTCCAAATTTTTTCGCCGACAAAACTCTTTAATGTCCATCCTTGCTTTGACATTATCTTTACTCTTGCCTTTAACATCCATAATTGTATTAAAAATATTATCCATAAAGTTCTTCTCAATGTGCATAACATCCAAGTTATGTCTTATCAAATTAGTTCTCCAATAAGGTAATGTCTAGAAAATACTTTTTTTAATCCAATTATGTTGAACACCATAACCCGGAAATTTAGATTCTGATAGCATTGGATACTCAATAATTGTTGGAATGTTGGAAAGTCTCTGGAGTATCTCATCACCACTTAATCTGGGTGGAGGAGGTGATCGCTCAATTCTGTTTTTAACAAATGCTTCTTTATTTCTTCGGAACTGATGATTAGCATGTAGAAACATACGATGCTAATTTCCCTGCTGTGCTCCAACCAGACAACATACCATAAGCTGGAAAATCACCGATAGTCCACAGCAAAGCAGCTCGAAGAAGAAAATTTTGTTTTATTGATATGTCATATGTGAGCACTCCTTCTTCCCATAATAATTTAAGGTCATCAATTAATGGTTGCAAATAGATATCAATCTTAGCCTTCGGATTATGTGGTCCAGGTATAATCAGAGTTAAGAACATGAACGGAGTAGTCATACACATCTCTGGTGGCAGGTTGTATGGTGTTAAAATAACTGGCCAACAAGAATACGGTGTAGCTGTTTGACTATAAGGAGTAAAACCATCAGTACATAATCCCAATCTTATGTTGCGGGGTTCAGCAGCAAATGAAGGATGCACTCGATCAAAATGTTTCCACGCTTCAGCATCTGATGGATGAGAAAGAACATCACTTTTTGCTATTTTCTCCTTATGCCATCTCATATGGCCTGCTGAACTCATTGATGCATAGAGCCGCTGAAGTCTTGGAATAATTGGTAAATAAAACAAACGGGAATATGGCACATCTTTCTTTGGACGACGTTGTTTTCCCGAGTTCTGCTTAAAACGAGGTGCATTGCAGCTGCGACAAATAACTTCTGCTGCATCATCCTTATAGTATAACATACATCCATTGATACAACAATCAATCTTTGTAGCAGTGAGACCCAGCTTGGATACTAATTTCTTTGTTCGGTACAAGTCTGAGGGAATTATATTGTCAGCCGGATTAGTTTCCTTCATAAGACCAATAACGTCATTAAAACACTCACGGGGAATATTATACTCAGTTTTAATACTTAGCATCCTCACTGCAATGGATAATTCCGAATGCGTACTGCAACCTTCCCAAATTGGCTTTTAACCCCACAAAATGAGGAATCTCTCTCGCTCTCTCTCTTAACTCTTAAGAAATATGCATTCGAATCCACACTTCGTCTTCTTCTTCTTGTCTCCGATGACCTAATTGCTAGTAAGATAAATGAGCTTATAAAGCTTGAAGTACATTCCATTTGCTAATTTAGTTATAATATCCATTTCATTTATAAATCTTGAAGTAAATTCGGCCGGAGAAGAGAGATCGACGGTTACCTTCGGTTAGGGAGTAGGTTGGTGGTCGGAGAAGAGCTATCGGCGGCCGGAGTTGATCTGTCGGCGGCCGGAGAAGACACGTCGGCGGCGGAGTCGATTCGGGGTTCAGGAGGGGTCGGAGGCGAGCTAGGGCAGAGCGACCGAGAGAGAGAAGAGGGAAAAAGTGAAAATGAAATGCGAGGCGCGGGTGTTCATTTTAGGGCTTCTACCGGCGGTGTACCGGCGGTTTGTGCCGTCGGTAAAAATTTACTTATCAACGACGGCCAACACCGTCGGTAAACCGCCGGTCCATATTGTTGTCCGGCGGTTTAGCGACGGTTATATAACCGCCGTTAGTACCGGCGGCACAATGAGGGATAGGCACCGGTAAGCCGCCGTTAAACGCTGGCGGCTAAACCGCCGCCCAAACCGTCGGTAAAACCGGCGGCCTACAAACCGCCGGTTATGGCCGCTGGTAAGAGCTATTTTTCCTGTAGTGAAATCAATGAATGATATATGTATATTATAAAATTTTGAAGGAATAAGTCTTAGAAGATATAGATACAAGTTTCTTTTATTCTACAAAAATCTCAGAAGTAAATCTTGGGAGGTTTTAAAAAATTGAGATACTTATGCTCTAATTGAAGGGCAAATATCTCAAAGAGTTTAAAAACATCTCATAGACATCTAAATAGATTATTTTTCTCTGAGGGGAAAATTTACATAAATCTAAATAACTTTTAAACAATGATGGATAGTTTATTACATTTAACAAATTAATTGTGAATATCAATCAAGTTTGTATAAGATTTGTATAAATTTAAAATTCACATAGAACTTTAGATGTACATGTCAAAACTCCTATACCAACTTCTAACAAGTGTTCTCTTTACTCTTAAAGTTTGATACAAGGAGGCAAATTTGTCAATGGTATTAATGCTAATGCTAGCGTTTGTGATCACCTATATCAATTCCAAATATTGATATCAAGCTAAAAGTTAATATCATGAATTGGAGTATTTTTTTTTAACAATATATCTTGTATGGGATGAGTCAAATTTTCCCAACTATTACCTCCTTATTAGGATCCTAATTTTTTATGAGAAAAACCTCTCTTAAGAGAAACAATTTGAGCCTATAAGAAGAGGAGGAGCAAATTAACCCCTCTATAAGAGGATATTTTTACTTGAAAAGTGGAGATGTGAAATTACAAATTTATACTGTTAAGAGAGAGAGAGAAGTTTTTTTTTTTACATAAAAATCTTTCTCTCTCTCTCTCTCTCTCTATATATATATATATATATATATATATATATGAGAATGCTTACCCATTTAAGTGCCCAGCCTTGATATAATGTAACCCTTTTTTAGAAGAGTTTTGATATATCTAAATATGCATGAAATAACCTTCAAATATTTTTCTTTAGATATTCCATGTACTGGCTCTGTGGCTCATGATACCATGAACAAAAGATATGTCAGGTAGTACTGGCATTTAGATCAATCAAAACTGCAATACTGCTATGAAGGTTAGTCTTGGAGAGATCTTTACCAAAAAATTTCAAACCAAGCCTAACTGCCTTTTTTTAGTCCATAGATGAATACATATGGAATTCCCCTCTAAGCAATATAAATAGGTGTTTGCTCTCTATAAACTGCCTCATTAAGGTTGCCATATTGGAAAGCATTACTCACATCAATTTATATTATAGCCCATCTTTGATTGTTGGCCATGTATAGGAAAATCCAAATGGAGTCAATTCTGATTGATTCAGTAGGCCTATATGAATCCTTTAGCAATCGGACGAGCTTTGTATAGATTGATTCAATTATGATAAAATTGACAAGGAATTTGATTTCACCATAGAAGGGGGCAATCAAATCTTATATATGACAATTGAGTAAAGCAAATATATCTACAAAAGTTCAAATTTTGATTTTGGTTGTGAAAACAGGCAGCGAAACAGTCATTTGTGCAATTTTTATCAGTTTTTGGAGTTGCAATATGATGATCTTGTGTTTTAGTTCTGCTATGATTGAGACTATCCAGAGGAAATTCATACATGATTAAATCCTTTTCCCAATTTCATTATAATTTTATCACTCCAGACAACCCTTGGAATCATTTACTTGTGGTTCATGAAAGAATGGGATGAAAAGAACTGTCTTGGGCCCTATTTAACAGTTTAGATCCGTCATTGCATGGACACTCTTCTACAATGGCTATGCTTTGTCATTCTACAGTCTTTAATGAAGGAAAAGATAAGATCCCCATTCCCGAAGAATCCATAACAAAGACGTCAGAACGAACAGCCATGGCAATCAATGATATTTGCCACTTGCTTTTAACAGTGCGCTCTGCTCTTGATAAAGGCATTCCCCTTTCGTCGTACTTCTCTATTATTATCTTTTCCACCAGCTCTTTAACCATTCAAATGTTCTATCTTTATGATGGAACCCAACGGTCATTTCTCTTCGAACAACCATGTTGGGTTTCAGTTACTGTATGAATTCTCTACTTCCTTCTTACAGGATAATGAACAAATCAACCACCTTAGGCATTTACTGCAAGAGCTAATTCTGGCGTTGCAAAAGGAACAATTGCATCACTTACAGATTAATTTTAAGTATGATAAAGATTTCTTAAGAATATGGAGTAGAGGAAAATCATGAATGTTGAAGATCTATTATATTCCAAGTTCAAAATTCTTGATAATCTTGAATAAGTACACTAAATTGCTTAACTTTGTTGTATCATGGACTAAAGATAATCTATCTCTATTGGCTCTTCTTGCCTCGCCTAAGTATCTAGGTGAGCTCTCCATGATCATCTTTAACATCACATTCGGTATGTAAGACATAAATGTCATACAGGTTTTCTTCTGCATACATTTCTTGCTGTAAAACTATCTCCATAGTCCAAAATTGGGTTTCAATGGCAATAATTCCAATTAATACATTCATTTCTTGCTGTTTTTTGTTTTGATTAGATTTCTGTTCTCATTACAACTTGATTTTTCTGAAGTAGCACAACCATAGAAAATTAATAAGCAGCATAGTTGGAGAGCTATGTTGCACCGATACACCTATTTATGAACGCGTGTTGTATCCGATACACCGATACATGGATACGCCTCTGATACGACGACACCAATACGTGTCGGACACGGAAAAGCCGTATCCAATTAAAATACTATTTAATTTCAAAAGGACACGCGTATCCAATACGCATGTCCTTTGAAAAAACAAAAAAAAAATTCCGAAAAAAGATGCGTCGTATTTAGTTTCGCGGCTGCGAGCGAGGTTCTCTTATTTCCGAGATGAATTTGAGTCTCTTTATGATATGAGAATATTAGAAATTGCTAATCTTTCACTTGATGAGCCTGAATTTGAAATGATGATTGATATATCATCAAAAAATTATCTTGAGCGGGCACGAATCTTGAGGCAAAATCAATCCGAAAACTTCAAAAATTAAATCCAGGATCACCTGAACTCCAATTTCAGCAAAATTACCGTCAAACTGAGCGTCTCGAAAATACGAACCCAACGACACCAAATTCGACTCAATCCAAGCTCAAATGAGTCCAAATCAAGGACCCGAAGCGCTCGGTTTCCTAATTTGATGAGTTTATAGTCAAATTGAGCGGCTCGATAAGACAAATCCAACGAGCCTAAGATCGCCAAATTCCGACATCATTAAGACCTTTAAATGTCTGACGAACGGTACACGATCAAGGGATTCAATATCAGCCGTCCATTCGACCACTCCTTATTTGCCCCTTATCTTACACCTATTTACAAGCTATGCAACTCCAGTAAATTTATAAATAGACCTCTCATTTCTCATGAGAGGGGACCCAAGAAAGAAGAAGAGAAGAATAGAAGAGAAGGATAGGAGGGAATAACTCCTCCTCGACCACCGCCGGAGTTCTGCATGACGCCCGAGTGATGCCGGAATTTTGCCGGGCGCCCAAGTAACGCCGGAATTCTTCCCAATTGATGCCAGAATTCTGCCCGATGTCAGAATTCTACCAGACTTCCAAACGACGCCGAAATTCTACTCAACTTCAGAGCAATGTCCGAACTCTGCCTGACGTTGTAACTGATTTTCAATCCTGAAAGATTTATTGTAATCTGATCGTCCTAAATTTTAAGGACGATTCAGCCTCCTGTATTCCAAGCAAACACTAGTGAAACTTTTTCAACTGGGTGTGGCCCTGTGGTTTTTCCCCTCTCAGGGTTTTCCACGTAAAAATCTTGGTGTTTCTTTTTCTTTTCTGTTTGTGTGCTGGATATCCGTATAACGCTGAGACGAAAATTTACTAACTCTATCGCCGCGTATATTCTAGTCTGTAACAATGATATTTATTAAAGAAAATATATAAATTCAAAGACAAACCACTAAAAAAGCTAATAATATCATTTCTTCTATTGATTAGTTGAAACTTCATGTGCTAGACAATTTATATATATTTATGCTTTAATTTGTTATTGTAATAGACATTTAATGCTTACTTTTATTTTAATATTATAAGTTACAAGACTATAAATGATGTTGCTTTCATTTTTCTTTTTTGTAATTTCAAATATTAATTATGTTTTGATTGATTTCTTAATTTTTATGTATGATTTATAAATTATAATGTCGTGTCCGCGCCGTAATCGTATCTTGCATTTTTAAGAATTAATGTGTCTGTATCCGTATCGTGTTGTATCCGTGTCGCCGTATCCGTATTGGTGCAACATAGTTGGAGAATGAGAGAAGTCTATCATAGTGTAGTTAATACTTACATATTTGCCTGTAACAGGCAACTTACATCTTCTCTTTACAGAATGTGGGCTGGAAGCCAGGGTTTAGTTGCTTCAACCATGTTTTGGTAATCTTGGATTCAAATCACTAAAACCTCTCTTCAATATTGGTGTGAAACTGCTCACATCAATCATTTTCAATAAGCATATAAGCCCATGCAACTCAATGACTAGATTCAACAGTAGCAAACAGTCTGCAATGTCAGGCAAAAGAAATTCAGAACGAGGTCTGATTCTGCATCTTCTACAGCAAAGGAAGGAAGGTACATATCTGTTTGTTCTTCTTCAGAATGCTTTCAACAACTGCCTTCCCACATCATTTGTGGTTATTGTCCACTATTCTTTTCTCCAATAAAATAATTTTATATATTGGTCAATTAAGAAGAACTTCTTCAGTGATAGAAATTTTTCAGTAATAAGACTGTAGACATATCTAGCTTTAGTGAAAGTGCTTTATAATGAACATGAGGTAGTGAAAGATGCCCATGCAAAAAGAAATGGACCAACTAGAGCTAAGGGCTAGAAGGAAGGTGAGAGGATTTAAGGACCATGACAACAAGTAAAATAAAAGATATTAAGTAGATTTTTTGTTTTAAATGTGTGATAATTATTGTAAAAGATTATGTATTTGCAATTTAAATTTTGTGCTTGTAATTATAATTTGGAAATAAAAATTTTTAATTTTGAAAATTCAAATTTTTGAAAAGTTGATGTTTAGATTTTCAAATTATGTGGGAATGTAATTTTTTTTTTAAAATGTGAAAATATGTATTTAAATAAAATAATTCAAATAAGCGAGGGTCATGACAAAGTTAGCCAGTCAAAAAAAAAAAAAAGTAATTATTTTGGTGGTTACTTAACTCTTTCTCCTACTTAGTTGTGTGGCTGATCCCCTCTCCTTTTATCTCTCTTTATGCAATTCAAATGAGTAGTTATAAACTTATGTATAATTGGTGGAATGAAGAATGAAAAGATTTGTTTTTGTTTTGCAAAAGTTGGATTTTATTCCAAAGAAGAGGGTGATGATGGCTGCCTCACTACTGCAGGAATTTGGTGATTTTTTAAATCCTCACACTTTGGTGAGTGGAAGAACTCAATCTCCTTTAAAGCCTATCTATTCTTTGCTATATACCTCATCTACACTTATCCCATTACACTCCCATTCCAATTACTCATCAACTTTTCCACAAAAATCTACTAAAAAGACCTATATATAAGGGCTCTCAGGCAAGGCCAAATTGAATCTAATCTAATTTGGTTCTACACCCGTTTTAATGCATCCAAATCCCTTGAAAAATTATGCATATATCAAAATTGAAGTAGACATGCTCTTTTGCCGTATGCAAAAGCTTCCAAGGCTTGGAGTTGCAACAATTTGAAACCCTGAAAATTCATCCAAATTCCCTTCTCCTTTCCATGGGAATTTAACACCTCCCTCTTAAACCTTCCCAAAAGTTTCTAGATCATGTCTAACACTAGGCCACACAAAAAAGTTGTTATCAGGGCTTAGGTTGGAGGAGTATTAATTGGAGACTTCACTATGAAGGTTATTGGATGCTTGGAAAAGTATTTGCAATTGGTAAATTTAAATCCATAAAAATTAAAGGTTATTCTCTAATTTTGGAATTTTTATACTCTTGTCTATGGCATTTAATTTTCTATGTAAATATTACAGGCAAATTATATGAACTAGTATAGTTGTATCAATGGGTTGCTTCCAATTTCAATTGCTTAACCAATCACCCTTTAACTTATTTTACCATCATGTTGTTGGAGTGAAATCACATTAGTAAGAGAGCGATCTACTTACAAAATAAGCTTCTAGCTAAAGGTTCCAATCATGAATGCTTCCCTACATTACAAACTTAGATCTTATTAGAGATTTTTACATGCAATCTTATATTAATCATTCTTACTTTCTCCTTACATTCAAGGTAAGCTTTAGAATTTCTTAAACTTCATTATAATCATATTTTTAATTTTTTTATAGGGAGTGGGCTTTTTAATATTTTGAATCAACAATGCATCCACATTTGATAAAACATGCCACCAAAATCTATTAGCATGAGTCAGGTGAAAATTTTATCAAAAAAAGGTAAAAGAGGTTGCCTTACATAATGAGAAGACCTTTCATAAATTATAGGAAATGACAAGCCATGACCAATGGGATGAAAGACTAACCACCATCCCAAAATTAAACTAAATTTGATCCTATAGGATAGGAATTTATGGAAAACCCTAGGAATGACCATCCACCTAGCAGTGACCATCTATGTAAGAGAGATCATTGTAGAAACTATATATAATAAGAATGAATATCATGCATCATGACCATCTTTATGAAATCACAAAGAAGGTTAAGATAGAAGCACTAACTTATAATGGTGTTCATGATCCCAATAGGCTTTTAGATTGGCTCAGCCAAATGGAAGAAGTATTTAATTAGTTCCAATGGATGAACATCAAAGAACTACCTTTACTAAGATGAAAACAATAAACCATACCAAAATTTATTGGAATAATATCTTAGAAAAAGATGATAGAGTAGGTAGAACATTTCTAATTTGGTTATAAGTGAAAGAAATATTTGGAGCTAAAAATTTCCCTAAAAATCATGAGAAGAACTTGCATGAACAACAGATAATATTAAATCAAGGGAACATGCAGGTAGCCGACAGTATTAACACATTTAAAAACCTTATGGCTATGACCAATTGCCCCGATCAATACTAATAATTAGCCAACACATCTATATTTAGTCTTAAAAATGGCATTAATAATGAAGAAGAGCTTCAAGTTCCCCATATGCTATAAGATATATAATTTTTAAATTTTGTTAGTATGTTTTAACCCTTAAAAGTTATATAAAGCATGATCTACTTCTAGAAAAAGGTTCAAACATCTACATATTAAACTTTCCTATTTCAAACCAAATGTCTATAGCTATACCTGGCCGTTCATCTTCTAATATCCCACACGAGAAGATAACCAATGAACGCAAAAGATATTGTTTACTTTAAACAATAACTAAAAAACACATGCAAAATCAATGTAAAGTAAGAAAAAATTTATATTCTTAGATAAGAGAGGATGAAGAAGTGGAGAAAAAAAATTAAGGAGATCATGATGATAATTCTTTGTTCAATGAAGACATAGGTCATCTTTTAGAATACCAAGTGAGTAACATGAGGTGTATGGAAGTAGCTAGTGATGAAGATTAGAGAAAGAGAAATATTTTCACCATATATTGAATGTAAAGAGAAGAAATGCAAGTTGGTTATTGATTGGGGTGGAACTATAAATGTCATATCTACCAACATACTTTCCATAATAAACCCATATGAATTGAGTAAACCATATAATATTAAGTGGATCATATTTGGTGTGAAATCATTCCCATAAACATAGCACATATCTTACTAGGAAACATGGCTCTACGACTTGGATGTGATACAATATGGTTGAGAGAATGCATATATGTTTAAGCATTATGATAAGACCATAAAGCTATTCATAATAAAACCGATAGAAAAAAATGCATCTAACCTTTCATATAAACTTCTCTATAAAATCTAACCCACCCACCCTAATCATAAGAATAATGTTAAGTTGCAAATCATAGTGATATCATTCTCTACTATTAGAGAGAGCACTTCTAACTCTATCACCAAAAATCTTATACATTTTCCACCACCTATAAACTTCAATTTATAAATTGTATATTTTAACATCTTGTTGATAGAGCTTTTTTACCCCACTTCTCGTCACTTACTCCATATATATAAGAGATCACTCCTGATCTAATTGATTACCACATACTTGTTGTGATCTTCCATATATTATTTGAGTTTAATGATATATATCCTGATGACTTGCCAAATGGCTTGCCACATATGTGGGATATTAACTATGCTATATATTTTAGGATGGGATCTCAATTACTAAACTTACAACACTATCAAATGAACCTTACAGAACATGCTGAACAACAGAGGAAAGATAATGGCATATTATGAAATTGCTTCTTCCACAATTAAAGCTTAGGTTCTTATGCAATTCCAACATTATTTGCCCTAACGAAAGATGTTATTAGGTGAATGTATATAGATTGTGGCGCAAGTGATAAGATCACTATTAAATATAAGTTTCTAAAACTCAAATTTGATGACATATTTGATCTTATTGCTAATTCTAACTATTTCTTCAATTTTGAAATGAAAAGTGGATATTATCAAATAGAGATCAAACTAGAGGATGAATGAAAGATTGCATTCAAAACCCTATATCACCTTTATGAATGGCTAATCATGCCTTTTAGTTTATCTAATGTCCCTAGCATATTCATGAGATTAATTGATATTGCCTTACGGAGAAAGCACACATGTAACACTTGAGGCTAGTTTTGACCAAAATAAGGGAAGATATGCTTTATCTTAATCATAAAAAGTACTTCTTTGGTCAAACTGAGGTCATCTTCCTTAGTTTTGCAATGTTTGTTAGTGGGTTGAAAAAAATCTACAAAAATTAAAGCTATTCTAGGTGTCTGTAATATATCAACTCACAAAGCCATGGACTAAAAAAAAGTTCTCATGACCTCAGCATCTATTCTTAGTCTACCAAACTTTAACAAAACATTTGAAGTCTCTTTTGATTCTTCTAGTGTAGGTATAAGACACAATTTTAGTCTACAGAATCTTCCAAGAGCTTTTTATAGCAAGAAGTTGAATGATGCAAGACAAATATATTCCACATATGATAGAGAGTTCAATGTCATCATTTAATATCTTAAACATTAGAAGCATTACTTATAACACATGGAGTTTATCCTCGATCTAAACCACCTTAAACTTATATTCATAAATAGTTGGAGGAAGCTAAATTACAGTCATGCTAAGTGGGTTAAATACCTACAGGTTATTGATAGCTAAGCCTTCTACAAGGACAATAATTATCATGGAGCTACATGTTGAGGGAGTAGTGGGATATTTTTTTCAAATTCAAAACTATACACCTACTTGATAGTAGATTTTTTTGGCCTTCTCTCAAGAAAGATATTGAGAGGATATCACTCGCTGTCATACATACAGGTAAGCAAAAAAGCATAAAATAAAATTTAGAAAAATACTCTTCTTTTCCTATCCCTTTTAGGCTATGGGAATATATTTCTATGGACTTTAATTTTCCTTAGCCTTCTTAGAAACTCTAGGGGACATTGTAACATCTTTGTTGTTGTTGATCATTTCCTCAAACCATCTCATTCGACACTTTTGTAAAAATGCAATGATGCATCACATGTAGCAAGGCTATTATTCAAGGAAATAGACTTCATGAACTGTCTTCCATAATTATTTATATATGAAAGGGATGATAAAATTGTGTCATATTTTTTAAAAATACTATGAAAGTTAATGGACACGAAATTAGAATTTTCATCAATATTTTACCATTCAACTGATGAGTAGACAGAGGTAATAAATAGGATATTAGAAAATCTCATACAAAATTTGGTGGGTAAAAGCTTAGGGAATTGAAACTTATGCCTTCCTATATTGGAGTTTGCACATAATAGCACTATTTCAAGATTTACAAATAAAATACCCTCTAAAATAGTCTATGGCTACAACCCAAAGAAATCAATTGATCTTGCTAGCTTACATTCACATTTATTTCATAATTTAGTATTTACTTTTTGTAAAATATTGTTAAATCCTTCGTGATGATGTTAGCCAATAATTGAAAGTGATTAATATAAAAATATGTTGTTTTAGTATGTTGTTTATCTAAATTTACAAATATTTCATTATTGTTTGTTTTTGAATTAGAAATAATTTATGAATGACAATTTTTTATTTATGCTACAGGTTTTTAGTGAATTTCTGATGGAAAAAATAGTCGGTTTAAACAATACAATATTTTTTATGCATTATCGTCAAAAACTATCGCTGGAAGATTTCTAGTAGCATTGTCCACTGTAAATACCGACAAAAAATGTTGCAGGTAACATTATAAGTTATCAGCAATAAAATTTCGTCTGTAATGCCATCAAATACTATTATTTGCAATGTATTACGTGGCGTTGGTCCCCCGCTTTTTTCACTAAAAATTTGCCGAAAAATATTTCCAGCAAAAAAACTGTTTGTAAAAACCCTTTTCCAGCAAAAAAAAAAAAAAAAAAAAAGTCCATCATAATCACTTATTATTCCTATAGTGTCTAGAAGATTGCTTTTATGTCAAATCTTGTAAGCCTAATTTATTTGTGGAAAATGCGAATAGGATGCTTTGAAAGTACTAAAGGAAACTTTGGCAGGACGATTGGAGGTGTTGACAATGGAGCGAGTTTGAAATGTATTTAAATTGATAAAAGACAAATGAGTTTTTCCAAATAGAGTTTAAAATTAATTAAAATTTTCTCTGTATTCCTTTTTCATCAAATTAATTAATGAAATTCCTAAAATCTTTACATTTGGAATACCTTACACTCAATTCATCAAACCGTATAGACCTTAATTAAGTAAACATCTAATGAATTGATTATAAAAAGTATGATGATAGTTGTAAAACATAAATATACAAGCGATTATAATAATGTATACTACTGATACACCCCAAAAAATTATCTCGGTTGGGCGTGAATCTTGATGCATTTTGAATTGAGAATTTCCAAAATGAAACTTGGGATAATATAAACTCCAATTTCAACTTATAGTCAAGTTGAATGTCTCGACAAGATAAACCTAACGACATAAAAATCAATCCAATCTTAGCCCAAATGGGCACAAATCAAAGACTTAAAGTATATTTGAAAGCTTTAGAGTATTAATTGGATGACCAAATGATATCCAAATATAGAATGTTTACAGTAGAATCGAGCGGTTTGATTAGACAAATCCAACAAGCCCAATATCACTTAATTCTGACATCATTAAGGCAATTAAATAATGAATGAATGCACCATGATTGAGGGAATTAATATGGGTTGTCTGATGGAGCACTCTGAATTTGATTTGGATTTTTTTTCATATTTACAAAGCGAGCTACTCTCAAAATCTATAAATAGATCCCCACTCTTTACATGAGGGGGCCTTTGGGTAGAGATTGGAGATAGCTCTGAGGCTTCTAGAGCTCTACCGTAAGCGAATTTCCATCAACAATTCACCATTAGACCTCCTCTTGGTCCCTGACCTCTGACAAACCTCTGCTCGGCTGCCAATCACCACTAGACCTTTGGTCGGCCACTGCTAGATCTCTGCTCGGTTGTCAGACCTCCGTCAAACCGTCGACCATTGACTAAGTGGTCATCAATTGCCGCCCGATCTCCACTCAGCAAACGTCCGCTGCCAGACCTCTACCTGGTCACTAACCGATGTCGGACCTTTGCTCGGCCATCAACCTTTTTTGGACCTTCTCCCAACCGTTGCTACAGACTTCCTACCTCCGTCTTCCGACCACGGTCATTACAAACTCATGAATACCCATATGAAGTTCGATTGTATCTCTAAACTATTTCAATTTCATCATCTTCGAGTTAAGTGGCAGTCAACCTTTGTACTGAACTCAAGTATATTAGAATCTTCTCACTTGAGCAAGGCCCATAGTTTTCCTTTTTTGAATTTTCCATGTAAATTTTTTTTTTTGGTGTTCCCTTGCTCTCTCAACTATCTATTTGTGTGTTGGATATTTGTGCATCGTTAAGACGAAAAACTCTCTCACTCTACTGCCGCGAATTTATCAATCTGCAACAGCTATATATATAAATGTAATTATAATTTCATAGTAGTAACATATGGTTATATAACCATTCAATCTACACAAGTATGTGAATCAATTTAAGTGTAATGTAATGTAAATCAAATTAGAAAGAAAATGGAAAAAATGATATTTATGTATGCTGTCTCAATTGGGCCTATATCCATACTGGCCTAAGCATCCCTATACTTAGGATCTCACTACTAATCGCTCATTCACCTGCAAGTTGATGGACAAATTGTTACACATTCCTTTATAAGGAAAGATCACCCTCAGCTTGAATGCAGTGAAGGGCACCCCTCTAAATTAACACTAAAAAACTTTAGGCATAACTTCTTTCAAAATCTTAAAATAAAAAATATCCAAAATATCAACTTTTGAACATGAAATGATTAAAATATCTAAACAATTTTTTTAAAATTAGTCAATCAATGACAATTTCAAATTAATGGAAGATTTTGATTTTGTTTGGGACAACTTACTGTTTTTTAATGCAGCTTTTTAGTACAAACAAATTTTTAACTAAAAACTTTTATACTAAAAGCTGCTTTAGAAATCATTAAAAAAAGCTATATATCCCAAACAAAACATTTATTTCTATCCTAATATAATTATTTTAAATATAAAGTCTATGATACCAATGGTATAAGTATTGATCTTCATGTTTGAGACCAGGCAAATGTAGAATGAAGCAATTTTCTAGCTCTCAATATGGAATTTTTATTGCGTCCTCCCACCTGACGTAGAGATACGTCCTCCCAACCCTAAAAAACTCGATTTTTGCTCGGTATTGCTAGCTATTATTTGGTATTAACGAAAAATATCATCATGTGAAGACAAATACCAAGTTATACCGAGCTATACCGAGCAATACCGAGCTATACCGAGCAATACAAAAAAATACCTAGTTTTTCCTTGAAAAAACTTGGTATTGCTCGGTATAGCTCGGTATTGCTCGGTATAGCTCGGTATAACTTGGTATTTGTCTTCACATGATGATATTCTTCGTTAATACCAAATAATAGCTAGCAAAAACCGAGTTTTTTAGGGGTGGGAGGACGTATCTTTACGTCAGGTGGGAGGACGCAATAAAAATTCATATATATGGGCTTAAATTTATAATTGGAATTATGCCCACCTTATCTTAAATAAACATATGAAATAGATTTTTTTTCTTTTAAAAAAATATAAAATATATTATACCATATGTAAATTTGTATATAAGTTGTAAATAACTCAAATGAATTGAATAGAATAAAAATCAAGCTCAATTTCTTATATAAAAAAGTTAATTATATTTAATTAATAAAAAATATTATTCAATAATCAATATAGAAACAAAATAATGTTAATTTGATAACAAACATTGCAAATGTTTGCTTGTTTTATTGCATATTAATTTAAGCTAAAGTATTTATTTTTGTTAAAAAAAGACTATAATAGTTGCTTGTAGTGGTGTGGAGGAGTCAAGTTTATTCGTGAACCAACTTGAGCTCAGCTTGATAAATAGCTCGTGAGCCGAAGCTCGAGCCAGTCTTGACTCAACTCTTTAGCTTGTGACCTAGCTCATTTAAAAATTATATTAATATAAAATACACTTAAGGATATATTAGAATTCAATATTTTTAAGTATTAATGATATATATTAAAAATATTTAAAGACATAAATCAATTTCTTATATCAAATATTTTTTTAATGTTTTTTCTTAATTTCTCAAACTTTTTTTTTAATTTCATTCTAATAATTAATTGAATCAAAATCACTTTATCTCTTTAATAGTAAAAGAGCCCGTGTGTGAGCTAATTATAACTTGTATAATTAAGCTCAAACTTGAACTCGTTTAATTAATCAAGCTCAATCTCAAACTAAAAATGCGGCTTAACTTGTTTACACCTCTTATTGCTAGTAAAAGAAATACGGGCTTAAGTACTCTTTTTAAATGAAAATTGACTAAAACTTAATTAGATATTTTTCTTGTGCTTTTTTGTTTTTTTATCTCTCCCTATCACAAGTAGGGGTGTCAATATTTGACACAACCCGAAAATTCGACCTAAACCGAATCCCAAAATTTCTGGTTCGAGTCATCCCGAATTGGGTCGGGTTTGGGTTCCGGTTGACCAGAAAACAAAAATTTAAACCAGGTTTGACCCATTTTTAATTGATTTAGAAAGGTTTTAAAAGATTTTAATGAAATAAGTAAATATTATTTCCAAAACATAATAAATTAACCATGTTGCTCAAACTGAATTAAGCATGATTTATTTAAAAAATAAATAAATAAAAACTTGATTTATTTTAAATTTATTGAAGTAAATATTACTTTAATTTCATTTAGGTTTAAATAAATCAAATTAAATAAAAATATTTTAGTAAAACATAAAAGAAGCAGGTTGGGTTCAGGTTGATCCGAACTCGAAGCGGGTCGGGTTCTAGTCCGAAAAATCGACCTGTTTGCAAAAACGGTAGCCGGGTTAAAAAGTGTTGCGTCAGATTCAGGTTCGACCGGAACCCGACTCGAAATCCGTTTTTGACAGTCCTAATCAAAAGCCTATATGCCTCTCTTCTCACTTAAAAAATACCTATCAATTAAGTATTCATTCAATCAACACCTAAAAGTCTCATACCATCTATCATACATGAATTGTATTGCCAGTCTGTCTGATCGAACAGTCTGATCGATGTATTTCAAAACAAAAGACTAAAAAAATCAAGAAATTAAATGAAATAGAAACAGTTGTTTAAAGCTCTCATGCCCATCAAACAGTATATAATACTTTTTGGACCATTTAAGCTTTTGCAGTCAATATTGCGCGCAGAGAACTGTTCACCATACCTATCTCTATTTCTGTAGATGAGCAGTATCATCATCATCATCATTTACAGGGTATAGTTCCCATGTGAAACCCTAGAAAGGCTATAATTAAGTGGGCAAAACCCTGTAGAACAATGCAGATCATACTGTAGCAGAAATAGATGAATAGAACAAATCTTAATAGTATTTTCATGAAAAAGTATCAGCTTCTCTTCTGTATATATGTGGTAGTTATTATCCGGCGTTTCCATTTTAAGGAATCAAAGAACCATAGAGAAATTTTAAAAAGGCAACAAGAGTACAGAAAGATTTCAGTTGCCTATAACTCTATAGTTGGTTTCCTATTTTTTGTTCATTCTCTATAGTTGATTTCATGGGAGTATAATGTTAGCTTTCTCTTTTAAAATCTAGCTACCTTAGTTTCTTAGAAAAAGGCTAGAGAGAGAGAAAGAGAGAAAGAGACCAGAAATAGTTCAGTTATTTAAAACTCTATAGTTGTTTTCCCTTTTTTTGTTCATTCTCTATAGTTGATTTCATGGGAGTATGATGTTCATGGTTTTATAACTCTATAGTTGGTTTCCTATTTTTGCTCAGTCTCTATAGTTCATTTCATGGGAGTATAATGTTTATGCTTTCTCTTTAAAAACTAGCTACCTCAGTTCTTTAGAAAAAGAGAGAGACAGAGGGGGGAAAGGGAAAGAGAGAGAGAGAGTCAGATATATTATTATAGTACTCATCATATGTTGTGTATTTGATTCAAAAAAAATATTTAATATATTTTCATGAATGTTGACATAATAGACTTTAGAGGATAAAAAAATGTATTTTTTTTAATGTTATAATATAATTTAAAAGATTTACATACATCTCATAAAATTTATTTTTACATATCTATCATCTAAATCTTTATATTTATGTATATATATATTATTTAAGAATTTAAATTATATTAAATTTTATACATGAAAAAAATGTATTTTATTTTCATTAAGTTTTTATTAATGATATTTTTAATAAGATTTAGCAATTTTAGTAGTATATATAAATAAGTATAAAAATTTAGGTGCTAAATATGTAAATATTTAAGAACTTTATGATATGCTTGTAAATCCGTGTTTTGAAAAAAAAAATATCATGAATTTGATCTAAACTATTGGACAATAAATATTAACATTTTTCTTGGTTGTATGTTTAGGGAGAAATATGCAGAATAATTATTTGCATGGAACTAATGACATCTTATTTGAAGTTGTAAGTAAAAAAAGTTAATAGTGCATGAAAATAATGCAATAATTCATTGAAGGATGACAAAATAAAACTCAATACATCATAATACTACAAGAAAATCATCAATTACCGGCGGCTTGTCGGCGAACTATTTTCCGGCGACCTAATTTTTCAGAAGAATTTCCGGCGGCTTTCCGGCAGCTTTAATTAATTAATAATCTTAGTTTATTTTAATTAATTATTAATTTAATAACTTAGTATAATTAATTATTAATATAATAAAATATTTAATTAATTATTAATTTTAATATTTTATTTTTATTAATTTTAAATTATAATTCCCGTATGATATAGTTTAAATAATTAATAATAAGAATTCTAACACATTTTTCCTCTCAACAAATTTGTTGGTATTTGGCAAAAAGGAGTTGACTCGGTTTGAATCCCAGGTAGGGCGTGCAGGCGAGCAACGCGGGGAGGCTGCCTGGCAGGCAGCGGGCAGGCCGCCTGGCGAGCAAGGTAGTAGCTCGGGCGTGCAGTGGGCAAGGCAGGAGCTTGGGCAGGCAGTGGGAAGGGCGGGAGCTCGATCAGGCAGGGCGGGAGATCTAGCGGGCAGCTCAGCTCAGGCTGAGCAGGTAGCGCGGGCAGGCCGCCTGATGGGCAGCTGGACAGGGTGGGGGTGGCTGGGTAGCCGATTAGTTTTTTTTTTAAATTAAAATTTAGATATTTCTGGCGGCGGCCTTTTTCCTTTAATGAAAATCGCTGGAAATATTTGCCGCCGAAAAATACCGCTAGAAATATTATTCCTACGCATGTTTTATGGGCGAAAAATTTGCCGTCAAAAATTTACAAAACAGCTGAAAAAGATCATTTTCCACTGAAAAATGCTGCCGGTAATAATTGATTTTCCTGTAGTGTAAGGAAACACGAGTGCAAAAGGAATTATTCATATAAACAAGATGAATGACATTAAAATTTTAGCTTTGCTTGGAACAATTATCTGTGAATAATTAAGATCTTGATCAGTAGATAATTTGCCTTGATTTTTTTTTTTTAATGTTAGAATAATTAAATATAATAATTATGCGAGACATTGCAATAATTATTTAAGTATATATATTTAATCATATAAATCATTAAGTGACTTATATATTTGAATTATTGAAATTTAATTATTTATATAAAATCCTATTGGTCAAGAAGAGATAATTTGATCAATCGTTTAATGACCGTTTGATCAAATAACTCCTATGAGCGATTATTAAAACTAATCCATATGAAATAAATACCGGTCCTCTCTCTATCATTATGGGAGTTAATTTATTTCATAAAGAATTAACTCATTAAATAAGAAAGTGAAAATGAAAAGGGAGAGAATCCGTAGTTTGAAATTCGACGAATTCAACATGAATCAATGTATGTTTTCTTCTAATTAAAAGCTTGTGAAATCATCTTGTTTAAGATCTTTTGGATTTAAGATTTATGTAAATTCATATTTTCGTTTCGATTTCTTTTACATAATTTGGAATACGAGTTCTTGCTAGAGTTAGAGAACTCATAATGCATGTTGAGAGTTCTCACTACAGGAAAAACATCATTTTCTGGCGGCCATTTTCGTCGGAAAATGACCAAAATCCGTCAAAAAATTGCATTTCCGACGGATTTCCAAAACGTCATATTAAAAATACCAAAACGTCATATTAAAAATAATAATTATTTTAAAAGTAAATTTTTTTTTAAAGATAAATAATTTTAATATTTTATTATAATTTAATTTTAAATTTAATCATTTATTTTTTTATTAACTAATTAAATTATAATTTATTTTATTATATTTTAAATTATTAAATTCAATAATTTAAGTTAGTAAATTCAATTATTTAAGTTATATTTTAAAATAAAAAATATTTAATATTTAATTTAAATAATTTAAGTTGACAATAAGTTCTTAAAATATAACTTAATTTTTCTAATTTCCATCGGAAATTCGCCGGAAATCCACTTGAAATTCCACCCCAAATTCCTTTGAAAAAAATCCGTCGGCACAAAAAAAATATAATTTTTTAATTTCCGTCGGAAATCCGCCGGAAATTCCGCCGTTAATTTATTCGAAAAAAAAAACGTCGGTAAACCAATCAAAAAATATGTTGGAAATTCGTTAAAATTTTTCCGTCGGAAAATCCGCCGAAAATTCTGCCGGAAATAAGCTGTTTTCATGTAGTGTCTTGAAAGAAAGTGAGAACTTTAATCTTATATGAATCAAGTTCTTGCAAGAATTTTGATGACTCTTAATCTTACAATTTAGGTCAATTAAGACAGACTCACACACACATTGCATAAACAAGATTCAAACCCAAAACTTCTTAGTTGGTAGCAGGGGCGAATCCAGCTTCTTTTTTTAGGGTGGGTAAAAAAAAAATTGTAGGGGATGGACAAAGATGCTTAGGATTGATAAAAATAGGGCAAAAAAATTTTTTGAGAGGGGGGGGGGGGGCAAAATGCCCAAAATATCCCCTCTAAATATTAAAAAAAAAAATTTAGCCCACCCTAAGCCCTTGGTGGATCCGCCCATGATTTGTAGCCTAAGTTTCTAACCAACATACCAATGTGAGCTGTGTATTTTGCCTTGATTTGTTAATAATTTTCCATTAATTTCTTGATTAGCTTAATTCTTCTTCTTCTTATCTTTTTTGAATGATGAGCCATGAATTTCAGGCTATGTATTTGGAATTTCAGATTTTACAGAAACAATTTCTCCTTTAGCAACATTATACTTAGATTATATATATATTTATGTGTGTGTGTGGAGTGGTCCTTATAAGACTGTTGCTGATTTAAGAGGTTTAATTGGTCCCTGCTACCTCTGTTAGCTTTTCTGATTTTCCTAAAAGCATTGTATGCATGTATATATATACAGACTCGAAGGTTTTGGTAGTTTTAATTAGTTTTATGACTGTTAGACGTATATTTGTAGTTCTTCCATGACGACAGGTGAGGCCAACTTACCCCTCGTCAATAATGTGGTGGCTGTGATGAACATTTCACAAAATTGATTGACATATAAATATGCACCACATGTTAGCAGATCCTCTGCACAATTTTTCTCAGAGCTCCTAAGCTGTTTAAGCTTATTTACTAGAACTTCTTCCAGGAAGAAAGCCTCCACAGATTTGCAGATTTTTGTTTCAAGTAAGTTACTTTCTTTCTTGTTCATGATCAGGAACTAATTATACTGAAAATACTCATTAAGTGTATGTGTGTGTGTGTGTTTTTGTCTTGAGTATTGCAATTTTCAAATACTAATTCAATTGTACACATATGAAAGCTATGATGAAAATTTATAAGATGATAAGAGATTCAAGAGAAAAGGAGGTCCAAATAAAACAAGAAGAGGGAACAATTGATTACACCATGCAACAAACAAGCAAGAGGCTATGTTCATCAGTTCAAAATCCAAGAATTATGAGAGTATCTCAAGCTGATCATTTTGGAGGAAAAGACAGACATAGCAAGATCAGTACCATGAAAGGATTAAGAGATAGGCGTGTAAGACTGTCAATTCCCACGGCAATACAAGTATATGATCTGCAAGACAAGCTTGGTCTTAATCAACCAAGTAAAGTTGTCGACTGGTTGATCAGTGCAGCTCAAAATGAGATTGATAGGCTCCCTCCACCACCACTTTCACCTCATGGAAGCAGCTTCATCCAATTTCCACCACCTGCTGCAAGAACTATGGATGAACAGAATTTAAACTGCAACGGTATCAGCTCCCAAGCATTCAGTTTTAATAATACTGATCCATTAATGCTTATTAGCAACAATTATGTTGATGACATACAATCATTTCCAAAATCAACAATGAATTCATTCAACTCCTATCACCAAATGGAACCTTATGTATCTCAAGTTGGTAATAATTATTCTCAAGTAGCATTGCAGCATGATTTTCACTTAGATACAGCTTCATCATCGTTGCCTTCTTCTTCATCTTCGCCGCTCGCTCTGATGCAAATGGAAACTCAGCTCATGATGCCATCTTTGTTCTCTTCATACCTGACAAGCACAAATAATTTCCAAACACCAAGCACATTTGCTCAGCTTCTGCCATGGAATTCTTCAAGCATCAACTTTAAGCAGTATATTCATCATGATGAAGCAGCTCAGCAGCAGGAAAATATGAGAGGGACCAGCACTACAGTCTATAAGGATTCTGGAGCAGGTTATGGATACAGTGCTGGTGATTTCTTCTAGGAATTAGGGAGAAAATTAAAAAAAAAAAAAAAATATGTGAAGTATCATTTAAATATCTCATGTACTGTATAATATTATCTGCTATTATTTAGTTTCAGTGTGTAATTTAGTTACTTGATCAAGAAGTGTTCTGTATGGGAACATAAGAGGTGTAGTAGTTTGTCAATGAAGGTAATATTACTATGTGAATGATTGCAGTATTAATATGATATCAGATGCTTTTTTTAGAGATATTTTTAGTGCTTGTAAGTGCTATTCTTTCACTCTCTCTCTCTTTGAATCACATTTATTGTTTTTTTTTTTAAATGATAATTAATGTATGTCTGGTAATAATAACCAAATATAATTTTTCAGCAATCATATGATATTAAATAATAAGTAGATTGAGGAAGTTTAGCAACTATATAGTATTGACTAGGGGTATATTTGAGATAGTTTTGGCTTCTTTGCTTTTTAGACAGTAATCATAATTTTTTATTTGGCTATTGTTTTCTGATTGATTTTAAAACTTTTTGTTGGGAAAGCTAATTATTTCTGCTATCATAATAACGAAATTATTTTTTGCATATAAAATTCACAACCAACTTTATAAAACGCTGCAACAATTTCAAATTGACCCTAAATCTAGTTTTAATGCTAATAGAAAATATTTAGATTGAATTTAAGAAGATAAAGGAGAAAATTTTATAAAACTAGAAGTAAATTTTTTGAGGAATAATTTGTACTTATTATTTTAAAATTAATTTCATGACTAATTCAAGTTTTGAATTGTATTTTTTGGATAATTTTGTCACAATTCATTATTTAGAGATGTATTAAATTTAAACTTCGCTTTGGAGTATATATTTACTCTTAGGATTATTTTAGAATGATAAGTCAAAGTATTTGAGCATAAAAACTCTTTTAAATTTTATTTTTATTTCTCTTATTTAATTTTTTTTTGTTATTTTATTTCTCCTAATTTTCTATCATATTTTACATGCATTTTTTTTTTCAATTATTTTGAACAAAAAGCATTAATTACTTTTAACTAATAAAAGTTATTCAAAATTTCAAATTATTTAATTTTAATTTTTTCCTTTTATATCATTTCATTGTGACTATAGGCTAAAAGAAATCTTTTTAAAAAATCATATTGAAGCCTTTTGATAATATGAGATTTAAAAATATTAAAAATTTCTTATATTTTTCGTAGATTTTTTAAGTTTTAATTTGATATTTTAAATATTCTCTACTATACTATGCATGAGCAATTAAACTAATATATTAAACACCATGAATCTTTTTCAATTGAGCTTATGAGTTCAAATTTTAGGTTGGCATGCATGCCTTTATCAAATAATATATATGCTTCGAAACTCTCTTGAATTCAATGCCTAGTTATCAAAAGGATCAATAAGAACCTTAGGCTTCAATTCGTTTAGGACAGCTTTCATACTGCTTTTATAAAACATAATTTTAGTACAATTATGTTTTTTGAAAAAAAAAAAGTTTGCACTAAAATATGTTTTATAAAGTAGTAAGAAAGTTGTCCCAAACGCACCCTGAGCTACTGTTTAGGATATATTTTATATTATTTTCTAAAGCAGTTTTTTAGTACAATTTAAAAAAAAAAATAGTGAAAAAAGCTATCCCAAAGAACAACCTTAATATACTAATGTGCTCCATGAGAACCACAGTATATTTTTTTTATTTTTCCCGAACAAGTAATAAAAGTGAGATTTGAAAATCTTACCTCGCGTTTTGTGAGGTGCTTGCAAAAGTGTAACTGTGATGAATTTTAGAAAAAAATTATTATGTGCGAACACCAGTGTTCAGAGACCAATCTGAACTCACCACATCACTTTTTTACTCGTTATTGTACCGTGCTCGGTATTAATGTGTACTAGGTGACATGTGGTGCGTTCTGGCTAATTGATCTTCCGGACCGTCCGGTGTCTACACAGAATAATTTCTCGAATTTGAGCGAATTTAACTAATTACAAAAAATGAGTATGATCTCTCTCTCTCTTATGTGTGATATGCACCTACTATTTGTGATATTTATCAAATATTTACTCCCCTATCCATGACTTGATCCAAAACTCAATAGTGAAAATATGGCAGCTAGCTACCATCCAAGCTATTTCAACTTGCAGTCACCAGCTACAAGCCAAAGAAAAAGAAATTCTCACATATTCACTTGTTGATTCTATGCAAGAAGAGTTGAGGAAAGCTACAGTCCATTCCAAGCACAAATCACTATCCATGATGGGAAAGGATATCTACATCTGATGGGATTCTCATCAACAACAAAGGACAAAAACTCATTGCAGAAATGTCTAATACTCTATATAATCTTAGTACTAATTTTCCAGCCATATTATTTCAATGGCTTCAACCTACCAACTGTTACAATTTTGCTTCTCTAATTTTCTTTAAAATGTCAGAATAATATTAATATGTTGATGAGATGGTGATGTGAAGGCTCCAACTTAGTTGTCTGTACTAACTGATTTAGGAACTTTTTTCTTATATTTTTAGAGCATATTTATTTAATATGTTCTTTAATTGCTTTAATTTTTTTTATTTTTTATTATTTTGAATATTATTAAAAATAACTATCACCATAGATCAACCTATCACCATCGCCATCAACCCCCAAAGACAATCTTCGCCCTTGCCCTGTCAAGAACCGCCGTCATTACCGCAAAAATCAACGTAGTTGAAATTCAGTAAAATAAAAATAACATGCTTTTAATATATCAAATATAATTTATTTTTTATCAATATATAAATAAATAAATAAAAAGTAAAAAAAAAAAAGTAAGCCCAAAATGCTTTATTTTAATATTTTGTAAAACTAAACCGCCTCTATTTTAAATTTATACTTAGTTTTTCAACATTAAAATAAAATATATATATATATATATATATATATATATATGGATCACAATATCTTGCTATAAGATATTTATTCAATGATACGCAGTTATCACATTCCGACGGTTAATCATCTGAAGATCAACCAGAACACATAACATCATTTTTTTTCTCGGTATCAATGCTCTGTATGGAATAATATAACGTATTTTGATTAATCTTCAGACTTCTGGTATCCACTTAGAATAATTTCTCCTCTCTCTTATTAGTGGCCCATAGCTACCATATTATTTATGTTCTGAATAGTAAAAAAAGAGGAAACTGTTCATTGATTGTTAGAGAGAAAGAGAGAGAGAGAGAGAGAGCTTCAGTGAAGGACGTACAATGTATCTTCATAATAACAGTGGAAGCTAATAATTTGAGCAGTTGTGCAGAACAAACTCTGCAGAGTGTTTATATTTTCAAAATGATTGTTCATCGTGCTGAATTTTCATTTTTTTTTTATGTATTACTCATACGATGATGATTACTGCTACCTCAACAATATTATATATAATTAGGAGTAAATCAGATCAGAATGTTTCTTTTGTGATGTCTTCTCCCAATAAGGTATTTTATTAAGAAAATGATGGTGTTTTATTAAATATTAAACAAAAATTTTTCAAGCAATAATGATGATGTTCGTCAAGAGAAATTATTCTATACGAACGCCGAACGCCGTCCGAAGACCAATCAGAATGAGCCACGTCAGTACCGCTGCTTAGTGTTGCTCGGTACCACGCTCGATATTGCTGATGTGGCTCATTCAAATTGATCTATGGATGTAGAGCTGCGTTTAGCGTCCGCGCAGAATAAATTATCGTTTATCAGAGGAGCAACAACAGTACCAGTGTAGAGAATGATTGCAAAAATGATGGTTAGAGGCGGTTGGCAATAGCTAGAGATGGCAATCAGCAATGATCGATGGTAGATGAAGGTGATGGTTAGATGGTAGCTGATGGTGACGACGAAGATGACGACCAGCAATGATGATAATGGCCGTGATCTCAAAATTAGTATGCTTAAAATCTTTGTAATCTTTTTCTTCCATAGAAAGGGGTGATTTGTGCTTGACCTGTTAATTATACATATACATGGCTTGTGAAGGAAGAATGGAATATTGCAAACTATTTCCAAGCATAAAACAAAAAGGAAAAGTCAGCTATGAACAGTTTACAAGTTCCACTAAAACTTCACAAGCTTTTATTTTATTTAATTTTTAAGAACATCAGAGGATCATATAAACTGTTGAGGACAGGAAGCAGAAGTTAATGGCTCCCTGTAACAGCACAGTTTCCAATGCTATAAGTTGCCAGCTTATAGCTTTCAGAAAATGTCTATAAATTGATGACTACTGGCAGGATAAATAACTTCATTCTTTTACACACTATATTGTTCATTATATAATCAAAAATAAATATTCAGATCTAGATTTCTTTTAGGATAGTTTTCTTGCTACTTAACCATTATTATTTTGTTGCTTTCAAGAAATTGTCTTCTACAATAACTTTTAAAAAAGCTATTTTCTCCCTAACAACTTTATTTATAATCACCTTTATAAAAATTGTAATCATCCCAAACACTCAAAGGAACATCATTTTCTGATATGATAGTTCCATGAAAAAGTGTTAGTCTATATGAGGTTAATGATACACCAAGTGTTAAAGGAGTACTTTCTATGAGTTGTAGTGGATTGGGTAGAAGCAGAAATGGAGATGGAAGAACAAACTCCAACGAGAAAATGCCATTTTCATTCAATTCAATAGGATTTGGTGCATTCTTTGCCTAGCAAGCATGAATAGGTGGTTGAGTGGAGATCTTCAAACCAATAAGAAAACTAGTCACCTGGAATCTGTAGCTTTGAAGAATGAATTACCCATTAGAGGAGTCCGACTTGGAGAAAGGGAAAGAAAAAGCTTAGATGCAACAGTATTAGTCAGAATCATTTGAGGGAAAAGATCTGACTGTGCTCATTAGGGAAAATATGTAATGATGGTAGCCCCAACAACCTGATTTTTTATTTTTCTACGTAGGAGAATTTTGCACCCATACAAGTGACAGTGAGAGTGGAATCTTGTTGTTGATTCAACCACCATTTTTTGCCTGTACTCACTAATCTTTTGA
This sequence comes from Dendrobium huoshanense, assembly GCA_016618105.1. Lineage (NCBI taxonomy): Eukaryota > Viridiplantae > Streptophyta > Magnoliopsida > Asparagales > Orchidaceae > Dendrobium > Dendrobium huoshanense. The sequence continues at coordinate 58,963,207 of CM028357.1, forward strand.
ATCAATCTAGATTAAGGACTACATTGGTTAAAGCAACTTTCTAGTAACAAAATTTTAAGCTTAAACAAAAAAAACTGCTTTAAGAAGCAATAATAAATCCGTCTCAAACGAAACCTAATTTGAAAGTTAGTGCGTTCGAAGATTTGATCAAGTACTCAAAAAATCTAAATGTTTTCTCACTAAAAAACAAATAATAAAAAGCTGCCCAAACAAAATCTTAAGCACTTAATAACCCCCGCTTAAATTATTATCTGAGATAGCATTCTCATTTAAGTACCACATATATCATCTTATCATTTTCAACAATAATAATAATATATTACATGTAAAATATACCATAAGTACATTATCTACATGGGCGGCGCATTATGATATAAAGCAAAAAAAATTCATCATGCTCTAAACAATATAACGATTAATTGAACTCAACAATTTATAAATGGGGAGAAAAATTAGTTTAAGATAATACAATTAAAATTTGATAAAAAAAAGAATTTTAATTTATTAATGCTATTTAATGAGAAATGCAATACAAACTATTCAATAATTACTAGATTTGTTTGAGGTGACTGGTGGTTGCAGCATTCATAAAATCAATGGTAAAATTACAACTAAAAAACAATTTATATATATAGTTTTTTAAAAATTAATAATAGAATTATAAAGTGTTGAAAATTTAAAAAAAAATTGCATTACTTAAACATGGAAAAACAAACTGGACAAACAAAAAATATATAAATAGCAAGACTTATGATCATGAAATAAAAAAACTGTAAGCAAACGACTGAGTGGCTAAGCTTTCAACAATCAGTTAATAAAGCAGCAAACTCAAAGAGAACGAGAAGATTCACTTTCAATTAAAAGTTGAACTGAAAAATAGATGTGGCGGTGACCAAACAGAATCAAAACAACATCACATGATTTAAATTCCATGAAAGTTTGGGGAAGAAAAAGTTCGAAATTGTATAAAATCTAATTGACAAAACTGGCACCCAATAGAAAAGAAAGAACACAAATCAATACTTGATTGGCGCAAGGATTTCAATTTCAGAACCAAGTTTCTCTTCGGCTGTCTTTTCAGCCTTGGAGCGCAGCTTTAGCAATTGCTTCTTCCTCTCGTAAGCAACCTTTGCACGCTGCTTCCTCTTCTCTTCTAACTCCTGCAAGCCAAATAATGAATGATTTTTTTTCTTTAGTAACATGCAGTAATGTTCACTATTAGACCCTGACAAAATATTATTCACTTAGAAATATGATAAATTGCATTTTAGAAGAAGCAAAAACATCCTAGTTTTAAGGGAGGCATTCTATTAATTGTCAAATTTCACTCACTTATGATGAGTAATGCCAAAAGCCAAGGGCATTAAATTTATTCTTGGAAAATCATTTTGAACATTACCTTAGATTTATTATTTCTCCTCCTTAATCCTCTAACACTAAGCTCACTTATTCATTGGATGCAATATTTAAATCACCCAAGTCAATTACTTTACTTTTAATAGAAGAAATATATTATTTATTTAATTTAATAATTCATTAATTCATCCTTCTAAGTTATGTTGCACATCAATCTAAACACTCATTCCCACAATACTTAATATAACTATTATAGAAAAGTAGAAAAATTTTTAAAAACTATTTTGAATTTTATTGCTTGATTTTGCATAAAGTATGAAAGTACTTATAGACATCTCTAAAAACTTAAAATGAAAATAAATCAAAGCTACTAAAAAAAGAAGAAAAAAATCCTCAAGAGGGGGCACTGGCTAGAATATGAAGAGAAGGCACATGAATTGTAATCTAAGAGTCATAAGAGTATTTATCCAATGTGATCACTAACAAGATTGGTTAATTTGTGGGTCCGATGATCCTTCAACAATTATCAATAACTTATTATTGCCCAATGCTCAAATCTATACAATATCATTGTCTTAATTACAATCGCTTCAAAGTAAACTTTAAGTAATCTTGATATCTTCTTATAACTGAGTTTCTTGAAGCAGATTGCTACTGCAGGAGTCGGTATATCTGATGACTACTGCAAGAGGTAGCGTCTTAAGGTGGTTGGGTCGGTTGGATTTGTAGGAGGCGGAACCGATCACAGATGGAGGCATGACTGGTGATTGAACATCCATCCATATGGATGGGAGTTGAGGCTTGAAGGGAGCTGAAGTTGCGGCTATACGTGAAATCGAGACATGGAGGTAGAGGTGAGGCTTCCATGAGATGGGAGATCAAGAGGGAGAGATGCGGCTTCTTTTTTTTCTAAATGTGTGAAATCGTTGGCGGGCGGAATTGGATGCAGTTGTTCTTGTGCGCATGTGCGACAATGCGAGTGGTTGTTGCATCGCAGTAGGCCAGGTTACCGAGTAGGGTTCTATAAATGGGTTAACCCGGGTCACTTTCAAGTTTCCAAGTCAATCCCGAACCAACTCGATTTTGAAACGAGTCGGCTTGCCGAACACAAACCCGACCCATATGTCAAAATGTCAAATAGGTTGACATGAACCCAGAATTTTCTGGTTCGCGTTTCGGGTCATGTCAAATATTGACACCCCTATGATGGGCTCATGAAGGCGATCCAAGTGGGTTTTTGACGATATCGGTAAATTAATCCAAGCTTGGCTTTGACAGCCTCAAGAAGGCGACCTAATCTCAGCTTCCATGATCGCATATACTTTCCCTTTAAAGGCGCATTCAAACCCTCATGAAGGCGATTCAGGCGACTTTGTGATCTCGAGATAGTGATTCAGCTGGGTTTGAGTCTTTGACAACCCATACGCAACCACCTCCCACATTGCTCATGCAAGAAGAAACAATGCCCATGTTCTCAAGGCAAGCATTCCCTAGCGGCTATTTATGAACATAAGCCCCTTAACCTCATCCAAGGCAATCCACATCATCTATAACAAATTCATTTGCCTACGATTCATTAACACAATTGATGTCCGTTACTCTGGTTTTTTAAAATGGAAATTATTTTGAGTGATTAAGGTATTGATTACTTTAACTTAAGCATCCCTTCAATTGTTTTTATTATCATGATAGTTTATCTTTCAATGTTGCGCATGTTGCACTGTGACCTACGTGCTATGGCTCTATAGGAAACTTTGTGTTGTGATGCATCATTCGCCTTTGACAAATATGTTAACCACCAAACCTCATCTAAAGTAATATGCTCATTTATATTCTTATTATTTTTTATAATATATCCATCTATAACATTTGTGCAAGAAAAGATTAAAAATAAGAAGTTTTGTTATAAAAATTGGTTTAATTTTAAAAATTTTGATAATTGGAAAATATATAAAGTGACTCGTAAGGATGCTAAGAAAGCAATATGCGATGCAAAGACATTAGCTTTTAGTGATTTATATAATAGATTAGATATCAAAGAGGGAGGAAGATATATGTATAAGATAGCCAAACAAAGAGATAAGAGTAGTAAGGATTTAGTTCAAGTGTAGTGTATTAAGGATGAAGATTAAAAAATACTTTTCTTGGAAGATGATATTCAACAAAGGTGGAAGAAATATTTTGCTAAACTTTTTAATGAAGATTGTGAAAATAAGATTGACTATACTGACCTTAGCACCCTAAATGAAAATAAAGATTTCGGTTTTTATCGGCGTATTAGTAAAACTGAAATTAGAGAGGCTTTAAAGAAAATGAAAAGTGGAAAAGCTGTTGGACCTGATGATATTCCAATAGAGGTGTGAAAATGCTTAGGAGATGAAGGAATTTCATGGCTTACTAAACTTTTTAATACTATTTTGAAGACTAAAAAGATGCCAGATGAGTGGAGAATGAGTGTGTTAATTCCTATTTTTAAGAATGAAGGTGATGCACAAGATTGTGCGAATTATAGAGGTATTAAGTTAATGTGTCATACTTTAAAACTATGGGAGCGAGTTATGGAGCATAGGTTGTGGTGTGATACTAATGTTTCTCAAAATCAATTTGGATTCATGCCGGGTAGGTCGACTATGGAAGCCATACATTTATTAAGAGGTTTGATGGAGAAATATAGAGAAAATAAGGATGATCTACATATGATATTTATTGATTTAGAAAAAGCATATGATAAAGTTCCAAGAGAAGTGCTATGGAGAGTTCTTAAAAAGAAAGGAGTCAATAATGCTTATATTCAAATCATTAAAGATATGTATGCAGGAGCTATTACTTGTGTTCAAACACAAGGTAGATTGTCCAAGTATTTCCCTATTTCGGTTGGGTTACATCAAGGATCAGCCTTAAGCCCATATCTTTTTGCTTTAGTCATGGATGTTCTCACTAGACATTTGCAAGAGGATGTACCTTGGTGTATGCTTTTTGCTGATGATATTCTTCTTGTTGATAAGACTAGAGAGGGAGTTGAAGGTAAACTTGAATTATGGAGGTCAACCTTAGAGTCTAAAGGTTTTCGCTTGAGTAGATCTAAAAAGAATATATGGAGTGTAATTTTAGTCGTAATAGACCTAGTGATGGGATTGTGATTTTGGGTGATCAAGTCATTAATAAGAGTACACGTTTTAGATATCTTGGATCTATTGTTCAGAGTGATGGTGAAATAGATGGGGATATTATCAGCAGAATTCAAGTTGGATGGTTGAAGTGGAGGAATGCATCGGGCTTGTTATGTGATAGAAATGTACCCCTCAAACTTTAGGGAAAATTCTATAAGATGGTAGTGAAGCTTGCAATGCTTTATGGTGCCGAATGTTGGCCATTAAAAGAGAAGCATAATACTAAGTTAAGTGTGGCAGAGATGAGGATGCTCAGGTGGATGAGTGGCTTTACCCTTAGAGATAGGATACGAAATGAGCATATACGTGGAAAGGTTGGAGTAGCTCCAGTAGAAGATAAGATTAGAGAGTGTTGTCTTACATGGTTTGGTCACATAAAACGACGGCCTTCCGATGACCCGGTTAGGAGAGTAGAGGTATTAGATTTGACTTATGTTACGAAAGGTAGGGGTAGACCTAAAAAGACTTGGTTAGAAAATATTATGAATGACCTTTCTTTATTAGGTTTAAACGAGAACTTGACTTTTAATAGGACATTAGGACACAATGGAGAAAAAGGATTCATGTAGCCGACCCCACGTAGTGGGATAAAGGCTTGATGTTGTTGTTGTTGTATCCATCTATAACATATCCAACAGAAGAAATTCAATATCATCCAAATTAAATCTCCATAACATATATTCAATGCTTATTCTATTAACTTCAAAATCACGTCTTTTAAATTTTTTCCCATTGTTCTTACATATCTCTTATTTCACAACTGTCTCACTAGTTAGACCTTCACTTACAAAAAGCACACATCAAGGTACCTTACTTTGATTACCCTTCATAACCAATAAAAACCAAAAAGATATTTACTCAATGTTGATCATAAATAAAATCCAATTATAATTGAAAAATCTTTAGTCACTCAACAAATACTTTTAACACTAATCAAAACTCCATTATGCAAATTTTTAATAACTTCAAAATGTATTTAGCATGATCATCTATTTTTTAATGGGCATAGAATCAATTTTTATGGTACTCAATCGTATGGCTTCTCAATGTCAATAAATATACATAAAGATCATTTTTTTGCTTCCTATAATCTTCTAGTGATAGTCAAAACACAATTTTTAATTTCATAATAGATATTTCTAGCATGAAGCCAAAATGCTTATTTTCCAATCATTTGGCATCCATCTAGTTTAAAAATTATATTAAATAGATTAATTAATCAAACCACTATAATGTTATTGATAACTCTTTAAAACTCAATAGGTATATTATATAAACCTAAATATTACCATCATGCATATTTTTTAGAACTCCATGTCACCTTTTGGATTAATTTATCATTGACTTATTATTATGTTGATTATACCCTTCTAAAATAATTTCTTTAAAATTTTCATTCATTAATTTTTCATGCACTTCAAATTTTCCTTAATATCTTTTTTTTTAGATAATATCTTATTATATTCACATCTAAATAACATAACTTCATCAAAATGTCCAAATCTCTTATCCATAACTGAAATATTAAAAATATCTCCTTTCCTCTCTCTCTCTCTTTCTCTATATTTATATATTTTTGCTTTTTTTATCATTATAAATTTGATGTTATTCAATTTAAATTTTTTCTTTCTTATAGTAATTATAAATCCGAGAATCAATATTATTAATTTTTTTCCATTCATTATGTTAAGACATAAGATATTTGGTTCAACAAGTATAATGGTATAGAAATACCCCGTAGTTAGTTCCCACCAATAAGCTTAAGTTTTTGGATTGAAGATGAATAAGATCATGTGTATCAAAGCCCAATTTTAGCCTCCCTTTGGTCATTACATGCTAACAAGTGCAAAGCTAATATTTAGGCTAGAATCAAATAGCTTATATGAAAGTGGCTCACATAGGTCTTGGTTGCTTCTAGCATGAACAAGATAATTTCCAGAATGGGTGACACCTACAACGAAGCAGGGTGATGGAGGTGGCTCTTTATGTATACTAGTTAATAACATGGCAAAGCTTTCTAAGAGAAGTTAGGCTAGAATCAAATAGCTTATATGAAAGTGGCTCACATAGGTCTTGGTTGCTTCTAGCATGAACAAGATAATTTCCAGAAAGGGTGACACCTACAACGAAGCTGTGTGATTGAGGTGGCTCTTTATGTATACTAGTTAATAACATGGTAAAGCTTTCTAAGAGAAGTGATGGTTTATATAGAGAGCTCTCATGTGAAGAAGAGATTGTTAAATTACATGAGTATTTGGTTTACTTCCACAACAGATATTTTAAAAGAACGAACAAAATACCATTTGACATTAATCCATAAAATGGAGTTAAAAATTGATTTTTTAAACCTAACTTTGTTCTTCCTTTGGTCAATACTCTAAAACTTTAAAAGAACAATCTTTATAGTAATAACATTTTCATACCTCCTCGCTTAGCCACCAATTATCATTATGATTGAGGGATTCATGTCATGATTATTCAGCAAATTTTATGCTGGTTGTCGACTACCTGATGCAATCCTCTATTTTTCTCATCCATAACTTGGGACCTAAAATCGGCAGTGTTGAAGTGAAGGAATGCATCGGCAGTGTTGACCTTCTGATGACTCGGTTAAGAGAGTAGATGTATTAGATTTAGTCTATGTTAAGCGAGGTAAAGGTAGACCTAAAAAGACTTAATTAGAAAATATTAGAAATGACATTTTTCATTATATTTAAATGAGAATTTGACTCTTAATAGGACACAATGGAAAATAATAATTCATGTGACTGACCTCATGTAATATGATGAAGGCTTGTTGTTGTTGTAGTAGTATAAAACTGGTATGATTCTTCTGAATAGAAAACCATACAGTTTATCTCACAATAAATTTAGTTCAACCAAAGAATTACAATTTTCCTCTTTTCACAACCTATCTTTAAAGAAAAATAATTTATCAACTTTCAAATTCTATCAAATTACCCTAGAATAATTATTTTTTAATTGATCACTTTCAACAACAACAACAACATCAAGCCTTTATCCCACTACGTGGGGTCGGCTACATGAATCATTTTTCTCCATTGTGTCCTATTAAAAGTCAAATTCTCGTTTAAATCTAATAAAGAAAGGTCATTCCTAATATTTTCTAACCAAGTCTTTTTAGGTCTACCCCTACCTTTCTTAACATAAGTCAAATCTAATACCTCTACTCTCCTAACCGGGTCATCGCAAGGCCGCCGTTTTATGTGACCAAACCATCTAAGGCGACTTTCTCTAATCTTATCTTCAACTGGAGCTACTACAACCTTTTCACGTATATGCTCATTTCGTATCCTATCTCTAAGGGTAAAGCCACTCATCCACCTGAGCATTCTCATCTCTGCCACACTTAACTTAGAATTATGCTTCTCTTTTAAAGGCCATCATTCGGCACCATAAAGCATTGCAGGCCTCACTATCATCTTATAGAATTTTCCCTTAAGTTTGAGGGGTACATTTCTATCACATAACAAGCCCGATGCATTCCTCCACTTCAACCATCCAACTTGAATTCTGCTGATAATATCCCCATCTATTTCACCGTCACTCTGAACAATAGATCCAAGATATCTAAAACGTGTACTCTTATTAATGACTTGATCGCCCAAAGTCACAATCCCCTCACTAGGTCTATTACTACTAAAATTACACTCCATATATTCCGTTTTAGATCTACTCAAGTGAAAACCTTTAGACTCTAAGGTTGACCTACATAATTCAAGACTTGATTTAAAATTGCGCAATAAGAGGCGCGCCTCTGCGCAATTCTTGCAAAAAACGCCTCGAGGCGTGCGCAATTGCTGGCATTGTTGAGGCGTACTCCTCACATTGGCTGAGGCGCGCCTCTGTTGCGCAATTGCGCAATTTTGAGGGAGGCTTACGCCTCAGCCAAAAGGCCCCACCTACTTAAAATGACTCCTCCTTTTCCCCCACACCCGATCGGCCCACTTGATTCCCGAATTGTTCCGCCCGTAAGCTCCAGATCGCGAAAAACTGAGGAGCCCGTCCGGTCCGTACATATAGCCAAGTGCAAACAAAGAGAAGAAATCGACTATCAACACTCAGAATGAACTCTCTCGTATATATTATGCACAACAAGAGGTTGAGAGAGAGGAGGTTGAGGAATAAGGGGTTGAAGGATGATGAGGACCCATTAGTGTGTGATGATGTGTCGTCTGATAATGAGTGGTTCATAGATGATGAGACGGATTTTCCATTATCAGACTTACAGTTAGAAGATCTAAGTGTGGATGTCTTGAGGGGCGAAGCAGATCAAGTTGGCACATCCACTAGTACTGCAGTTGGCACATCCACTAGCTCTGCAGCACAACAATCAAGTAAAGGTATTCCACAACTTCTTATATGCTATTACATTACATTTATGTCAAGTGAGCAATGAACATGAATACATGATAATGATCTTTTATCTTAATGAACAGGGAAGAGAAAAGTGAGTCATGCTGAAGATGAAGATGACATGGCATTCATAGATACAATTGAAGAAGAAGATTCACTTGAAGACCCATTTAGTGATGGGATATGATTTCATTTTATTTGTTTTTTGTATTTTGGGAGTTTTGTTAAACTAATATTTTGTGATTTTGTACTTTGGGACATGATTTTATTGCATCTACTTTCTTATTTTCCACTATTGCTATTATTTTCTTGCTAAAATCCTTAATTTTTCATTTACGCAATTCTGTGTTCGTGAGGCTTACGCCTCAGACCGCCTCGAGGCTTACGCCTCGCCTCACGGACGAAAACCGCCTCGAGGCGCAGTTACGCAATTTTAAACCTTGATTCAAGTTTACCTTCAACTCCCTCTCTAGTCTTATCAACAAGAAGAATATCATCAGCAAAAAGCATACACCAAGGTACATCCTCTTGCAAATGTCTAGTGAGAACATCCATGACTAAAGCAAAAAGATATGGGCTTAAGGCTGATCCTTGATGTAACCCAACAGAAATAGGGAAATACTTGGTCAATCCACCTTGTGTTTGAACACAAGTAATAGCTCCTGCATACATATCTTTAATGATTTGAATATAAGCATTATTGACTCCTTTCTTTTCAAGAACTCTCCATAGCACTTCTCTTGGAACTTTATCATATGTTTTTCTAAATCAATAAATATCATATGTAGATCCTCCTTATTTTCTCTATATTTCTCCATCACTTTAAAGTCCTAAAATATATATATCCATATCTACTATTCTATGATGTGTAATCAAACTCTCCCAACGAATGAATTTATAATCTTTGCAAAAACAAATTATTTTCTTAAGTGAAAAAAAATTAAAAAAAAAAACTCTTTTCTTAAGTAAAAAAGTCTACTTATAAAGTAGGTAGTGCCACTTTTGAAAATAACTAAGTATTCAAAGTTTCTTAAAACATGTATTCACTACCGCAAGATCACAAGTTATTACAAATAGCTTTTATTCTCCAATGTTTTAATATATCCTATTACATACTCTTCTCATAACTAATCATACTATAATATATATGTTCATTTAAGTCACCTCTAATATAAATCATTTTTCTCAAGCCTATGAAGTAATATTTATCCATCCTTCTAATCCAACTTGAAGAGCAAAAGCAACAATAACATTTATAATATCCTCATCAATAATTATCATATTAAAAATCACACTATCAATAACTTTATTAGCCACAAATATTTTTAACTAGTCATAATTCAATACAAACCAACGTTAATATTAATTTAAATATAGTACCATATAACATTGCCACAATATTCCTTATATATTTTTTCATTTAAATTTAATATCTTGTAAACAAGAAATATTGGTTCTTCAAATAGCTTTCTACAAATTCTTTTTTTTTAATTGTAATATAATATTCATTTTTAGAAATAGTGACAGAGCTACATCACAATAGGAATCCATGATTTTGCTGGTTGGAGTTGTATTTGTGGAAGCTAATTCTAAATTTATTTTTGCTATTATTGTTTTGTCATTTGTAGCCTCTCCAATCAATATATATGTTAAGGTGACATATTCTGAGGGGATTTTTTTTTTTTTATTGATTTTACTTTCTTGTGGCCAAAAGAGAGGGACCCTAAAACTTTTGCAAATAAGCAGACTTTGGGTATGAATGGTTATTTTATAAGGGAACAAAAAAAGCTTCATATGTGCATTTCATTAATGTTATCTGGATTGCATTGGGCATGATTGTTGTGCAGGCTTGGCTCTATCATAAGAATCATTGCATCATTTTCTAGCAACAACGATAGGTTGTTCTTGGGAAATGCCATTATATCATGGAGCTGATGTAACAATGGATGATATATGCAGTCGTAACGATTTGGCTCAATTGCAAGCAGATTCAAATTCTTAATCAACAATATTCAAACAATGCAGCCACCACCCAAACAATCAGTGTTGAATCGTAGACTACTAACAGTGATTTGGTCAACAATCCATTTGCTTCAAATCAAGATCAACTACAGGATGTTTCTCATTGGTGGGACGCAGGATTCAAGATTGATATTCTAGAATTCTTTTGGGGTCTGCCATGTATCGCTCATCAGTACTCTCCCATGTAATCAAGTGCAAGCATGGTGGCAAGAACATAAATCTACTCATGCTTGTGCAAGTAAGCTGAAAATTACTTCATAGTTCTTCCATATAGTTATGAACACATGTTATATCAACATTTCCAAAATCTCTGGCACGGTTTCTATTAGGTTGATGAGTATACAACTGATTAATATCATTTTCTTGTTTGAATAAAAATTCTTGAGTCATCCATTCAGCTTGTGGTGTGATAGATTGGAGTTCTACATTTACCATTTCAAGGTGTCCACAACATATTTGAACCTTTGTTCGTCACCGAATCACATCAGCCTGCATTGCAAGTTGAACGTCAGCTCTCTCAGCATTCAAAAGATGCACTTCCTTTCGGACAGAGCCAACATATAGAGTATCTACCTGCTGTGCCACCTTATTTCAATGTTTCCCTTAAGCTAGGGATAGGTTCTGCTAATCCAAACCACCCAACACTGAACCTCAAATGCTTCAAGTGTGGTGAATTGGCTCAAAGGTTTGTGGATTCTAAACCGAAGCAGCAAAGAATGTTGGTGACTGATCCTGCACAAGAATATGACTGCTGCTTTTAGCGATGAAGAAACTGAGATTATTGAGGACCTTCACAATGGTGCCATTGTTTTTACACTCATCTTGTTGCAAAAATTATCTTCCCAAAGGTTTTGGATGGTTTAGCACAACTTTCTACGATTTTCAATCCACTTGTACCATTAATGGCAAAATATGTCATTTTATTATTGATTTAGGGAGTTCTGAAAATTTGTTAGTTGAATCTGTGCTCAAGAAACTTGACCTTCCAGCTCAATCTCATCTAAAATTGTGCAAGTAATCATGGCTAAGCTAAGCCGCAGGAATTTCGATCTCTCATCGGGCTTTGGTTTCTTTTGACGAATTCTTCTAGGGTGTCGTACTAAGGGATGCGTGTCATCAACTTCTTGGTCGACCATAGCAATTTGATCGAGTGGCTATTCATGATGAGTGAGCTAACACATAAACCTACCTATTTCAAGGACATAAAATCATCTTATTACTTTAAAGTAACCCATTGGCCATAACAATATAACAAGGCCCATCTCTGGCACAAACTTGATGTCTCCCAATCCCTTTGAAAGAACTGTCAGAATCCAATATTGTCTAAATGTTTATCAATAAGTTCCAACATAGACATGTGCTAAGTGAACCAATCATTCAGCCTCTATTTGATGAGTTTCATGATGTGTTTCCAACATATTTGCCTAACGAGCTGCCTCTATTTGATGAGTTTCATGATGTGTTTCCAAAAAGGATGGGTCATCGTTGTTATGCATAGACAGTCGTGCAATAAATAAAATCACAAGCGTTAACATTTTTCTATTCCCTGCTTAGATGATTTATTGCACCAACTCAGCATTACTGAAAATCATTACAAAGTCGAATTTAAAAAGTGGATATCATCACATTTATATTGATTTGGGAGATGAATGAAGGATTGCATTCAAGACACAAGAGGGCTTATATGAATAGCTTGTCATGCCATTTGGTCTTCCTAATGTACACTTTTATGTGTGTTTGCATCAAGTTTTTCATCGTTTCATTGGCAATTATTTTGTGGTTATTTATTTTGACAATATTCTCGTCTATAGTTCATATCTTGAACCTTATATGCAACATCTAAGAGATGTTTTATTTCTCGTGTAAGGAGAAATTATATGCCACCATTCAAATGTGTGCTTTCTCCCTAAGCAAATGAAAATTTTACGTTATATCATTTCTCAAAATGGCCTTGCTACTTATCCATCTAAGGTTATGGCAATTCAATAATAACCACAAGCGAGAACTCCTGATGTTAGTAGCTTTCACAAATTTGATTCATTTTATCGTTGATTCAATGCACATTTTTAGTAATATTATAAGCCCTTAATTATAGAGATTCTCAAAGAAAAATCATTTGCATGGACTGTCTCCACTAGTTTTGCCTTTCAGTATATCAAACATCTACATACAACAACTCCTATACTCGTTTTGTCAGATTTAACAATTTCCTTTAAGCTAAATTTTGCATCAATCTGATCGACAACTAGCTTATTTTAGTGCCAACTATGCAGGTGCTAAACTTCATTCCAGCACCTATGATCTTGAATTTTATGTGGGTCGGAGTTCATCAAGCATTGGTGTCATCACTTGTTTCATAGGACTTCATTTTGCGCACCGACAATGAGCTGCTAAAATATATTTACGAATCAAGAAGTTCCTATAGACAAACATCATCAGCCATGTATCTACAACACTTTACATTTGTTATGAAACATAAGGCTGACCGGGTGGAGGATACTTTGAAATGCATATTTTAGTTCATGGTTTCAAATTTATTCATGATTTATATAGCAATGATCCATCTTTTTACAAGGTTTTGTTACAAATGCATGCAAATATCACTTTCAATTTCTTGTTTCAAGAAGAATTTCTTTTCAAAAGGCTGCAATTATGTATTCTTTTGTATAGCTTATTCTATAAGTTTTGCCATGGATTACATTAAGACCATGTTGGTAATTATCGCACCCTAAAACAGGTGGTGGCTCATTCCTATTTCAAGCTAACCATGCAAAAGGAGATGGAAAATTTTATTGACCATTGTTATTGATATGTCATCAAAAATCGCCTTTAGAGCACAAATCTTGAAGCATATTCAAGTTGGCAGCTTCCAAATTTAAATTTGGGACCATCCGAACTCCAATTTCAACAATAATTAAATTAAACGTCTCAGTGAGATGAGCAAAACAACAATAAAATCAATCCAATCAGAGTCCAAATGTGTCCAAATCAGTGGCTTGAAAGTTGAAACACATTTAAAAGCTCCAAAGCATTAATTGGATGATCAAATGATATCCAAATATGGCATGCTTATAGTCAAATTGAACAGCTCGATGAGACGAATCCAACATGCCCAAGATCGCTTAAGTCTGACATCATTAAGGCACTTAAATGCTAAACAAACACTCCACAATTGAAGGAATCAGTATGGGTCGTCCGATGGAGCACTCCGAATTTACCCTAGATCTTCTACATATTTATGGAGCATGTCACTCTCAAAATCTATAAATAGACCCATATTCCCACATGGAAAGAGGCTAGGACTTTTGGAGGCTTGAACCTAAGGCTAGAGACTCAATAGAGCTCTGAGGCTTGAAAATTTCTAGAGCTCCACCCCATCACCATCGTCGGTGAACCCTCACCATTAGGTCGTCGTTGTTGGACCACTGTCTAACAATTCGTCGTCAGACCTTCGTCTGATAGCCACATTTGAGACCTTATCTGACCTTCATCAACTGTCGACTACATTCCATCTAACCTTCGTCGCCCACCAAGTAAGGTCCCTTTGACCTTTGTCTCCCGCCAACTACGATCTCTCAGACCATCGTCGTCCGTCGCCTACGGTTGCTAAGACCATTGCCGCCCGCCGAATATAGTCTCTCCGACCTTCGACGCCCACCAACTATTATCCCTACAACCACCATCGCCGACAGACAACAGTTACTTCGACCTCCATCGCCCGAAGATTATGGTCCCTTTGACCTCTATCACTAAATAATGATCCCCTCAATCTTAGTCGCCCAACTACGATCCCTCCAACCTTTGTCACCCTACAATCCCTTCGACCACAATCACCCGCCAACTGTGATCCCTCCGACCTCTATCACCCGACAACAATCCCATCAATCTTAGTCGCCCAACTGCGATCCTATCAACCAAATGAACATGCCAACGTTCTTTTGAGAAGAACAATCATGTCACTAGATTCTTCTTCCAACCATGTAATGTGCTTTATATGATGAAAATTTGCTACATTGAGCAAAGGCTTTCCGCCGAAGTTGATCATTTGTAATCAACTACAAATACTAGTTGAATCATTTTAATTGGGCTAGCACTTTTTATGTAAAAATCTTGGAACTTAAAATGATGATGAAACCAATCATAACTTTTCTAATATTCAAAATTGAATCATACTACAATTTATATCTAAAAACTGCACCAAATATGATATATGCATAGTTACCACCAAAATTAAAAGGTTAAATCTCAAAAGCAAAGGAGTCTAAGATGATAATTGGAAGAACTTATGCATAATGTATTGTAACTCTATAGTGAGCATTATCAGCAATTCCAACATAAATCAATCTTCCATAATAATAGCATTTCGAAATTGCAACTAGCTAAATTCCAAACCGTAACACCCCTCTAATTATCAAACACCCTAAAAACCCCGCTCACAATCTTCTACCTTGCTAGTAGCAAAATTCCTAATCTTACCATCACAACTCCCCTTCCACAACCTACTCTAATTGTTGTGTCATCACTCTTTCATTCTTTGCCTCACTTGCCCCTTCCATCAGTGTTGCCTAAAACTTCACTCATCGCCCTAGTCCCATCCAATTCCATCCAACCATGTAATGTGCTTTACATGATGCATATTTGCTACATTGAGCAAAGGCCTTCTCCCGAAGAAGAGCATCATTTGTAATCAACTAAAAACACTAGTAGAATCATGAATCATACTACAATTCATATCCAAGTACTACGCCAAAAATGAGATATGCAAAGTTACCACCAAATTAAAAGGTTAAATCTCAAAAGTAGAGTCTGAGATTATAATTGGAAAAACTTATGCATTATGTAATGTTACTCTATAGTCAGCATTATTAGCAATTACAACATAAATCAATCTTCTATAATAATAGCATTTTGAAATTGCAACTGACAAAATTCCAAACCATAACACCCTCTAATTATCAAACATCCTGACCCCCCCCCCCCCTCACAATCTTCTACCTAGCTTATCACCAAATTCCTAATCTTACCATCGCAACTCCCCTTCCACAGCCTACTCTAATTGTTGTGTCATCACCCTCTCATTCTTTACCTCACTCACCTCTTCTATTGTTGTTTCCTAACACGTCACTCATCGGCCCAACCCTAGCCCCAGCCCCAGCCCCAGCCCACCCTACCCCACATTGTCTCATCAGTAGGGGCATCAGGTTGTTTAAGATCTATAACATGGATAATAGAAGATTGCTGACTAAGGGTGATACATAAGAGTTAATGTAACATCTAACCAAATAGGAAAAAAATAATTTCATTGCATGCACTTTACATCCAACCAAACAATTTAAAATAAACAAAACAAACTACATTTGGGTAACAAGATGCATGCATTATAAATACATCTAACCAAACAGACCCTTAGAGTAATGAAAGGATAGTTGATGATTTGGAAGTGGTTGATATGCTGAAGAGAGTGTTGCCATGAAGATCGCATTGAAGGCATAAAGATTTTTTTTTGTTTGTTTGCTTAATCAAGCCAGAATGGGTTATATGCTCAAATTCACAATATTGAGATAAATATACAACATAAATTAACCAACATGATGGCACCTCATCCTTTCATTATAATAGCCAGGACCGTTAAAATACCATCCGTCTCAAAAATGACTGTAAAGCACTACCGTGCCCAAAACTCACCTTGATAGTATCGTAGTAGCCCCATCCGACCTCACTGGACAGCCTGCCCAAAAGGCAGTACTTGTGACCTGGCTGGAGCCTCAGAACCCTAAGAACAACCAAATCCCCAGAAAAGCACAGCAGCGAAGCGCCATCAAGAACTAATCAAATTTAAGAATCAAAATAAAAAGAAGACAAAAAAAAAAAAAAAAAAAAAAAACTCACTTGAGCGCATCAGGGATCACCATCCTCTTCTTCTTGTCATACGGGGGCGGAATGCCCTCATAGGCTTTGAGCCTTCCCAGTGCCGCAGCTCCTCTCTTAGTCTTATGCGGAATCATTCTATGCAAAAGATGAGATTTTTCTTAAGCAAAAGAAACCAAAACGAATAAATAAATAGCCTAAAAAAGGGAGTAGAGTATTCACCCGCGAATAGTTCGCCAGAGAATTTTAGCGGGAGCACGGAAGTGGATCGGACCATGAGATGGCTTGGTGTTCATGCGCTTGCGAAGGAAGCGTAGAAACTTCATCTTCTGGCGAACGAGGCCCCCGGACATGCAAATCTCTTCGCAGCGGACGACGACAATGTGCTGGCCATTGAGTAGCTCTTTCGCCACGATCGATGCCAGGCGGCCGAGCATGTGGTGACGGGCATCCACCACAATTCGCCGCTTGCTTATCGCCGATCCCGATACCATTTCTTCTCGCGCAAGCGTCGCCGCCGCTAGGGTTAGGGTTTATACTTGGGAGCCGAGCTGCTTCCCTGTCGCTACGAAGACAATGGGTATTTGGGTTAATTGTCAAACCTTATACTTCTTAACTTCACGGGCTGGGCTTTTTGAATGGGCTTTTTTTCTCTAAGTGATAATACTAGAATGGCCTGTTGGCTGGCAAATAAAATAATTAAGGCTTTATTAGATTATTCTAATAAAAATAAGAACAATCAATAGATTTATAAATCAAATTAATATTACATTTGATTTTAGTATAATTAAAATAAAATAAAATTTATTTTAAATACATGAAGTAAATTTTTTTTTCAATTATAATTATTTAGCCTAGTTGAGTGAAAATTAAGAAATTTTTTATTAAATTATATATTTAAATCACATATCTTCTATTTGAAATAAATAAAAACCTAATTTCTTATGCTAAAAGAAAAAATATAAAAATATTTTCCATTTAATTTCAGATCAATCAAATAAGTGAGCACAAATTTCTCTTTAGCCTCACAAATGGGTGAAAATAAATTTCATTTCATTTTTTTAATCATTTTGATTTCCTTTTTATTTTCTCTCTTTCAAATCATCTAAATCAAGCTAAGCATTCACAACTAGTTTTATATCATCATAAATTCATCAACAAAGTATAGATTTTGATAACAACAAAAAAAACTTCATGATTGACTTCAGGATCACCTCAAATCTGAATTCAGTTGACTTATAATTAAATTAAATATCTTAATGAGACAAACATAGAGACAGTAAAGTTTATCCAAGATGATTCCTAAAAACCTAAATCAACTGTTTCAATCCTATTTAAAAATTTCTGACATTAATTGGATGACAAAATGATTCCAAATTTTGTGTGTTGAATATCACAATAAGCAGTTCAATAAGAGAAATCAATTAAGCTTAAGATCACTCAATTCTAAGAACATTAGAACACTTAAATATTGATAAAAAAAAACATTTAATAAGAGAAATCAACACATGCCATCTGATAGATTTTTTAGGGATTTTGGAAAAAAAATAAAAAAAAATGACACTCTTAAAAACTATAAATAGACCCATAATATTCGCATAAAAAGGAAGCTTAAACGTTCACTTGAAAATTAGAGAGAGATTGAAAATCCAGAAAACTCTAGAACCTTTCTTGATGTTCGATATTGATAATCACCACCAGTAATAATTGTTTCCTAATAATCATATGAACTTCATAACAACGCCATCATCATCCAACTGCACTTACTCGACCACCATCTCTCATCTACTATAGCTTCATCACCATCACCCAATAGCTATTGTCCAACCTTCATCACCATCACCCTCTAGCTATTGTCCAACCTTCATCACCATCACCCTCCACTAGTTCTTTAATCTCTACTAGAAATGTAGAAGACCAAGATAGCTTTTCTAACTTGGTAACTCCATCTTATCTAAATTGAGAGGTATAGCTGACTTCTATAATTTTGGTTACATGGTAGATCATTTCAACTAGGTTATGCGACGTGATTTTTAAAGTTTTAATGTAAAAAATTTGTTGTCTCCCATATCACACTTTTTTTTTTTTGCGAATTAGATATTTATATAAAACTAAGTTGTTAAAATCTCACTATACCCTTATGAATATTCTGGCACACAACAATTTAAATATATAACATAACAAGTTGTGTTTCTTGTTCTAAAATTCAATCAGTTCATATTAACATGAAATAAGTTGAGGTGCCTAAAAATGTCACATTCATAGAGTATTCGATTAAAACTGTCACACTTTAAGTAAAATCATTCATAACCCACCCAAGAAAATAATTATAGTAAATGTTGTTGCTTGTTATAAAAGTTGTGGCTAGGGAGATTAAGTGTATCATCATATATTACATGAAGATCTTGCATACACAAAAGTAATGAAAGATAAAATTGCACATATGTAGAGGATAATAATTTCTATGTTGAAAACCTTCAAAAGAAAAAAAAAGCCACATTGTATGCTCAATTGCCAAAGATCCACTAATCTTGATTCAATATTACAAATATTTGCATTTCCAATATAAAAAGGATGGAGAGAACTTAATGAAAAAAAAAATTGAATTGAAAATCGTCTCCTTGAATAATAGTATGAGGTGGTGACCTCAATAAAGGATGACAAGCGAGCACTGATCAACAATGATGGCAATTGATGATAGTGGGCATTGGGAATTAGTAAACAAATGTGAATCGTCTTTAAACATCAAGTGATGTTAGTTAGCAACACCTGGTATTAAGAGTTGACTAATGGCAATATAGATTTTACAAACACTTAGAGGTAATTAACCTAAACTTTTTTTCTTATATCAATAGAAACTTGTTGGCAAGCATTGAGTGAAAGCTGACACAAAATGTTGGCAATGGTTTATGATTGTCATACATCAATAATAAGCTATGGGCCATGTTGATTGGCGAACATTTGGAATTATGGTTCAATATAACAACATATGGTATTAAGTGCTCACTATTAATGTTAGCATAGGTTTGACAGACATCAGGAAGTGATCGAACTAAACATTTTCTTATGCAAGAGGCGATCATGTGACCTAAAGGCAAGCATTGAATATTAACAATTGACAAACATTAGAAAATTGTTGTTGCAGAAATTGAGTGAAGTTGATACAAAATGTTGGTTGTCATCGTCATCAATCAATAATAAGTATTGGGCCATGTTGGTTGGCAACCTTCTGAAATTGTGGGTCAACATACATCTATGAAGGGCTATGGATGGTGTCTAGAGTTTTACATTAGCATATTTATTGACAGTTGAGTGTTAAGCAATTGTGGATATAAGACAAAATTGCTTAGTGAAATAATGGTTTGTGGGCCAGTGATTATTGAGAATCAGAGTCGACACATTACAAGTATTGATCAACATTAATCAATAGGTACCCAATGTTGTGGGATAATAGCTAGCATAAGGCTATAGCTAACATCTAGTATAGCCCATTAATTGATGTTATTTAAACCATTGTCAAGAGACAATATTGAATAAATATTTTATGG
The DNA here is from genome assembly GCA_016618105.1 of Dendrobium huoshanense. NCBI lineage: Eukaryota > Viridiplantae > Streptophyta > Magnoliopsida > Asparagales > Orchidaceae > Dendrobium > Dendrobium huoshanense. Next base: position 58,983,548 of record CM028357.1, read on the forward strand.
AAATAATGGTTTCAATACTACATAAGGAGTCATACATTATCGAGCATTTAATGGTAACTTATGTTGAGCAATGTTGGTTGATTGAATCCTTAAACCTCAAAGCCATTACTTCAAATGAAATATATAATATCTTTTTTTTTTTTTTTTTTTTTTTTTGTCAATATGGGATAAACTCTCCATACAAATTTTGTAGGTTCAAGAATATAAATTAATGATGTTGACAATGGGATGGCAAGTCACAGTTAATGATAGTGGGAGGGGTTCGGGAGTTACTTATTAGGTGAATGTTGAATGTTTGGGATCAATCAACAATGATATTTCATTTTTTTTATATATCAAATATTATGAGGCATTTGCCTCGGTGGTTCTCCATATGATAAGGAGACCATGCAATCTGGTAGGTTGAGATCAAACATTGAGGGTGGGGGTGACCTTGTAGGTAAATGTGGAATGTTTGAGATCAATCAGTATTAAATGTCGATGATTGGTTAAATAACAAATGTTAGGTAGTTGACTAAGTCGTTCTCCATATAAATAAATGCTAAAATTTTGGTAGCGGGACCAATCAACTTGACAAGCAAATGTTGAATGTAAGATGTTTGTTGCTAGTGAACATCTAACATTAGTGAATGTTAAATACCATGAGGTGATCAACTAGGTTATTATTCATATAAGAGGAAAATCAATGACTTGCAAGTGAGCATCAAACATCATATATCTATTGTTAGCACCAATTAGGGGTACAAAAGAGTAGAATCGAGCTCGAGTCAGTAGGTGTTCGAGTCGAGCTCAACTATCAAATACCGAGCTCGAGCACGACTCGTTCCACTATAAACGAGTTTGAGCTTCTCGTCGAGCCTCTGTTGCGGTTCGGTTCACCTTTCAACACGCACAGTCCTCCAAAAATTAATTCACAGTATTAATTTGCCTTAGAAATGCAGCATAAGGAAGAGAGAGAGAGAGAGAGAGAGAGAGAGAGAGAGAGAGAGAGAGAGAGAGAGAGAGAGAGAGAGAGAGAGAGAGAGAGAGAGATTTGAGCCATTTTTTTGGTTTGCAAGAGAAAGAATGAGTGTTAGGCGCCTATTAGCATTTATGGCCTGTCAGAGAAGAGAGAGAACTCGAAATATGTGTAGGATTTTAAAATTTCAACAGGAAGAAATATCAGATTAATTTTTGACTAAAATTAAATTGAGATCGCATAAAAAATGACTATTAAGCCAAATTTTACTTATATCTAATTTGAAATTGAGCTATACTTGAAATTAATTGCATAAAATTGAGACTATGAGAGTGTATGTATTAGTGTTAGAGTAAGAACTTGCCTTTAAAGATGGAAATTAATCAAGATCAGATTGATTCTTGCCTTGAATTGAATTCATTAATGAATCGAAGCTATTGAACTATGTGAGGCTCAAATCAAGATTGAATCAAACCAATTACTATACTAATTTCTTTTATTAACAGCCCTGATTGCTAGAAATAAAGAAGGCAATGAGGAGATAGAGTCTAAATGATACTCAAATTGAAGAATGCAAATTTCCAAGCTAGAAATCCCTTATAATTATTACCTAGGTTAATCTTCCATAGCACTGGCCATATTTTAATGGTTAGCTAAGCTCATTGTGATTCAAAACTCATGAGTTGGAGCTAAATAAAGAAATAACTCTTTGTTTTTGGGTTATAGGGAAATGATTTGAATGCTAGAAATATAGGGATCATATAGAAATTGGGTCCACTTAAAATGAAGGAGACCTGTTTAAATTTACATTAGGAATTGTTGAGAGCGGAAATCAAGTAATTCAAGTTAATCAGTTTGACAAAAAAAATCAAGTTGTAAACGCTTGAAGTTGGGATAGAGTTACTTGATCTATCACTCAAGACCCAATTTGAAATTTTAACAATTGATTTGAAGCATTTAATTCAAATTCCTAATGTCCAAATACAACAAAGTACAAAAAGTTTACTATACAAAAGCAAACTTCTTTATTGGGTTAGTTTTAAAATAATTTCATTCAATGAAAATTTAGGGTTCTTTGGTTTCCGAATTTTTGCTTTTGTCAAATTTTTGTTTTTTACCTTATTCGCTACAGACAAAGACTATGTTTTGTGGTCTAATCCCATTTTTTTATTTAACCGATTTTGGGACAATTGAAACTATTTTGTGAAATCTAATTTTATAGTTAAATAAATTTTCAAAAACTTAAAGTTGCCAAAATTCTATTAGATTTAGATAAACTTTAAATAAACAATCAATTTAAAATAAATCAACCAAAACTTAATTTAATAAAATTGTGAGTTTTAAAATATTGCATTTCTTTTAAAAATAAGAAAAAGCAAGAAAATATTTATTTTCTTTTATTTTATTTGAAAATAAAATCACCACTGAGGGGAATATTAAATATTAAGGTAAGTGGAAAAATAATAAAAATTAGAGGTAGTTGAAAATTTAAAAAAGAAAAGATTTTTTCATTTATTTAAATATATTTAGTTATTTCATTACAATCTTTTAAAACATTTAAGAAACCTCCTAAATAAAACAAGCTTATTTGCAAAGGTCACGACATCCACTACTAAGATTAGTCAAACCACGGCCGAGTCGGTATGTGAGTGTTCTTTTGTGTTCATTTATTATCAGCTTGTTCAAGTTTGGTACGGCTTGATTGAGTTTTATTGTTTGTGTCTCTGTTTGAATGTTGATTTCGTTTAGTACTTATCAACTTTACCCCTTAACGACCCAGTTCTTCTAGGGTTATTGAGCCTCCTAAATATTACATCGACATATTCCTAATTTTTTGGAACATTACAACTGTTCATCAAGTTCAGAACATATATAACTAGTTTTTGAAATGATTTGAACAAGTGCTTTATATTTGTTTAGAAATATAGCAAACATGGACAAATTAGTCAATCGAGCTTTTTTTAATCATAGAATTTTCACGAACATAAATGAGTCGAATATAAATCTCACAAACGATCTTTTTTATTAATATGTTGTGAACTTGTGAGTAGCCTCTTTGAACTGTTTTATGTTTGATGAACATTTAGTCATATGCTGTGATGAATATAGCGGCGTGTTGCCCAAAATATCTTAAAATATTTCTACTAGAAAATTAGGAACCTCCCTCAAATAGGACTGCTACAAGTTTCTGGCGGCTAAGTTTTGGCCGCCGGACATACCGGAGAGAAAGCCGCCGGTTTTCCTTACACTGCCGGTATTGGCGGTTAGAGCCACCGACGATAGCTTGAAATCCCGGCGAATACCGCTGCCTGTCGGAACCGTCGGTATCACCGGCGGTATCACTCAAGCCGACAAGCCGTTAGCCGCCGGTTAGCCGTCGGACAAATGTAAGGCCAGAACACCGCCGGTTTGGTTGCATTGCCGCCGGTAAGCCTCATAAAATCGAAAGTGTGTTTCCTACTCCATGAAATGAATGCCGATAAAAACCGCCGGAAAAAATTCCAACCATTTATTGTACATACAAATATACAATTGCCCAAATATGTATCTTGTTTATCTATGAACAATACGATTTTTTTGACCATATTGATGTTTAATTAACATGTCGTACGATTTTGCTATGATTTTTCTCTGATTATTGCAATATGCAAGTATTTGTACGTCCATTGTGTCGTAATTAACTTTTCTACATCTTGTTCATACTTGTTTTATAAACTTTCATTAGTTATGTTGAAGTATTCACTTTAGCCAAGTTAACCATTTCGTATGAGACTAAGGCTTCGTTTGGGACCTCATGCTTCTTGAAAGCTTTCTAGTAGAAAAAGAATTATAAGAAGCAGTAAGAAAGCCGTCCCAAACGAAGCCTAGTACAAAAATGAAAGCATTAAAAAAGTTGTCCCAAACAAACCCTAAACCTTCTCAGGAGATCATGCATCTTATGAATTCTTACTATGAGTATGCTTAACTGCGGGGCTTCCAAAGATATTACCAATTATACCATTCCCTAATTTTTGTTATGAAGTTGATATTTAGGTACCATACTTTAACTAGAATTTATAAATTTAGCTAATAATATATTGATAACTTGCTCTGACATATAATCAAATGATAAATTCAACCAACTTTATTATTTATCAAAACATAATGTGCAACATCAAGTAATCAAATGAGCCATCATATATCATCATCTTGAATGTTAAATATTGGGACTTTGGAAAAATATTACAATAAAAGCTACATGGAATGTAGGGTACATTATTTATAAGCCCATGTTAGCACTAATAGATTTCATTCTCCTTTAGGGCTGGAAAGTTTATGTAACATCAAATGCCATTCATAAATAGTATGAACACATGACAAAGGCATAAAGAAAAAGGCTCCAAATCCAGTATTTTTTATAATAATGTGTTCTTCAAGAGGCAATTAAGATTTCTTTTGAGAAAACTTTCTTACTATTTTTTAAAAGCAGTTTTTTAGTATTAAAATTTCTAGTTTAAAAAATTTTTGTACTAAAAAACTGCTTCATAAAACAGTAAGAAAGCTATCTCAAACGAAACATGCTCGTGTTTCTTTGGGAGTACCTTAGGATAATGATATCTCCATTTGATTCACATTAACAATGAAAATGACTATGATGGTTTTGAAAAAGAAAAAGTGTAGCCCCCACAAATTATTGATAAGCATGTGAAATATAAGAATAATGAGCTCTAATTTTCTATATGTGACCATCACAACTATTTGTTGGAATGTGTGTATTTATTTTAACTTTTTTGTAGAAATTTTTTTGAAAATAAATTAATAGTTTATTGCCCAATCGATACACAAGGATTGATCTTATTGCAATTAACAAATTGTCTAAGGGGCTTATTGATTTGTTAAAAAAAGAATGCAAAATATTTAAAATGTAGCATATTTAAACTTTGGGTGCTTGGTTTGATAATGAATGAATAAAGTACAAATTTTTAGTGAATTTATTTTTTTATTGTAAGCTGCCTATGTTGTTACCGCTCGTTGTCGCCGCCGTTGTTGGCCTCCTGCCGACCTCCGCCATCACTCGTCTCCCTCTGTCATCGTCGCCAACACCATCATTGCAGGACATCAACACAATTGCTAACCTCCGCCACCGATCATGATAGTCGACCATGGCCGACCAGCACGGACCATTGTTGTAACCTTCAGAGGCAAACAACCGTCCCCATAATCTACCACCATCATATGACTGTACATAACTTTCATTTTACTTTATGGAAAACAAAATAATAATAATAATAATCATCATATATATATATAGGAATATAAAGCATTGGTTATCTTAATAAATATATATAAATCGCACTGCCAATAATTTAATTCAAAATAGGCTGCAATTTTCTCTATTAGCTAATCATTTTAAGGAAGAATTTTGGTGTAAGAAGCTAATTATGATAATCTACCTTAAGTAATATTTTTAAATTATAATACATGATATTAATTTAAAATTAATTATATTTTAATTTTAATTAATTAACTATTTCCACCTTATTTTTGAGTGATATAAATCATCACAATTTCTTTAGCCATCTCTTAAAAAGATATTCTATTTTTTATATCACTATATTGATGTTAAATTGTTGAAAACATTAAGGAGGTTGTACATAAATTGATAGAATAATCCCACATCATAAAATCAAATAATAGTAACTAAAATAACATGGAAACTTCCTAATCCTTGTACTAATTATCTATTTTTGGTAAATCAACAGCTAGTTCATAAAAAATTCTTAATTAAAATGAAATTTAATATTTCATTAAAAATAATCTCGATAATTTGGACTTTATATTGCACAATTTGATTAATTAATTCTTCTTTTATGTTGCAAGGAAGTCAGAAATCATATTAAAAATGATTTTCTACCAGCTCTTCACTCGTTGAATTAGGGGTGTAAGTGAGTCAATTTGACTTGATAAATAGTTTATGAGCGGAGTTCAATGAGCTAACTGGCGAATCTTGAGTTAGTCCTGACTCAATGCATTAGTTCACGAGCCGAGTTATTTAAGAAAAAAATTAATATAAAATATAATTTAGAAGTTCAAGTGAAAAATTATTAAAAATATTTAAAATTATATTTTACTTGACTATATTAAACAATTCTTTATTATTGTCGTGTCCTGCAGTATTTGTGGCGATAGAGAAATTTTAACGTCTTAGTATAATAAGATTCAACACGCGCACAGATAAAAAAGAGGATGTAGCGTTCATAAGAGACACAAGAGTTTTTACGTGGAAACCCCTGAAAAGAAGAAAAAACCATGGGGTCTGACCAGATTGAATGAATCCACTAGTATTTGCAGTTGATTACAAATGAGGCCCTTCCTTAGGAGAGGGCCTTGGCTTGAAGGTACAAATGTACATAATATAGAGCGCATTACATGGTGGGAGTTACAATATAGACATGTTTGTTTAGTCGGCATGATCATAGTCGATAGGATAGAGGTCGGAATGATCGTTGTCTGGTGATGGAGGTCGGAAGGATCATAGTAGGTGATGGAGGTCGGAAGGACTGTAGTCGGCAGGAGAGAGAGGTCTGAAAGATCATAGTCTATAGGAGACGGGATTAAGAAAAATCATTGTATGGTGATGGAGGTCAGAAGAACCATAATAGGGAAGGAAGTCGGAAGGACCGTAGTCGGTAGGAGACAAGGGTCTGAAATACCATAGTTGGTAGGAGACTGGAGTCAGAAAGACCGTTTGTAATATCTCGTTCCCTTACTGTTCCTCTCTGAATTGGATTTTCCTCCCAGAATCGGCCAGGACAAAGTTTGGATCGTCCAGGCCGATCAGTGCATTGAAAACAGCTGATTTCTGGAGCAAATTCTGGACAGAATCGTCCAGGACGATATTGAGATCGTCCAGGACGATCTGCACTGTTCCTAAAAATCGTCCTGATCATCGCCCTGGAGTATCGGCCAGGACGACCAGAATTGGTCTGATCGTCCAGGACGATCAAGACGATCGGCCAGGCCGATCAGTGTATGATATAAGGAAATGAGCTCGTTTTGAAGAGAGAGAAATCCATTTTAAAATATCAGATATTTTGAGGAGAGAGAAAGAGAAAGGGAAAAAGAGGGAAAGCTTGGTTTTGGAGGCCGCGGAGCGCTTTTCGTCCGACGCTGCTGTTGGGAAAAGTGTAGATCTCGTGGTAAGGACTCCGAACCTTACTTCTGTTTTTGAAGATATTGTGTTTTGACCGAGTTGTGATCTGTTTTGTGTTTTCGTAGTCGACTTTTCGACATGATTTCGATTTGACACAACTTTCACCGCACAACTTCTGATATGTTATAGATATGATTATTGTACACGATTTGACTGTATTCTACGAAGATTTTACCGGTCGGAATTGATTCTACGCGCTTTTAATTGAATTGGAAATTATCAGGACTTGATTTGATTTGGATTCTATAGATTGATAGTCTTACATTGATGCCGTGGTTATTCTGTTGTAATTTGGTGAAATTCAGAATTATGTCTTTTTGCAGGATTTTTGTGTAATTTCGATAGACTACCGTTACTCTGCCCGATTTTCGTATGATTTCTGATTTTCCCGGAATTGATAGATTGAATGGATCTGCCTAGGACTATTGATATGATCGTTCTCGATTTCTTTGATATTGTTTATTGCATCGATTATTGATTGATTGATTGACTGCTGAAAGACAAGTGGAAACCTAGTTGAACGTTGGTTATAGAAACCAACGTGTATTGAACGAACTACAACAGCACTATTGATATTGAACGAACTACAACAGCACTATTGATATAGATTGACCACTACAACAGCATTATTGAACGAACTACAACAGCACTATTGATATAGATTGACCACTACAACAGCACTATTGATATTGAACGATTGATAACTACAACAGCATCATGACTAGTGTTTGGGCTTGTCGAGTAAGACCATTGTATGAAATTGCATGTATATGATATAGCATCGTATAGATTTCTTGGTTTGTATTGATATAATGATTTCGGATTGATTTATTGATATTGACGGATTTACTGATTTACCGATTTCTACTTTATTGGAATTGATCGGATTTATTGATTGATACGACTTCACTGATTTCATCGATTGATTACCGAGCATTGATTCTACTGAACATTGATATGGACATTGTATAGATTCATTGATATCGCTGCCTATAGACTTATAGATTCACTGTTGCTACTGTTCTACACCGTATTGACTGTTTTATAGATTCCTTGTCTCGTTTTCTCATTTGACTTCATTGATTAGATCGTACCGATTTGACCGTATTGATTTGATTGACGGACGATGATTGATTGAGTTGATTTATCGTATTGCCTGCCGCTGCATTGACTGGTTTTATTGACTTTTGATTTCCGCTGCATAGACTCATTGACCATTGACTGATACGGATTGAATAGATTGACATGCATATTGATAGCATCGCCGTGCTTTGATTTCAGTTGTAGGCTTTGGTGACCTGCTGGGCTTTGTAAGCTCATTATATGTGGTTAAAATTTTCAGGTCCGAGCAAGGCAACTGGAATGGAGTTCGATCAGAATGTCAGACGAATCCTTTTCGCTACACGGATCTCGGGGCGTTACAATTGGTATCAGAGCGAGTGTAGTGAAAGGATTTGATTGATAGTTTGATTGAATGAATTCATTCTGCATACATAGTAATTGACATGTGATTGATTGCATCGTGTGTTCTGTATGGCTTTCGACGAGTTTTGATTTGGATTTTGATTGATTTGTTTTGCGTTGTTTTTGCTTCGTACCTGTAGGGAAATGTCGGGACGACATTTTTCTAAGGTGGGGAGATTGTAATATCTCGTTCCCTTACTGTTCCTCTCTGAATTGGATTTTCCTCCCAGAATCGGCCAGGACGAAGTTTGGATCGTCCAGGCCGATCAGTGCATTGAAAACAGCTGATTTCTGGAGCAAATTCTGGACAGAATCGTCCAGGACGATATTGAGATCGTCCAGGACGATCTGCACTGTTCCTAAAAATCGTCCTGATCATCGCCCTGGAGTATCGGCCAGGACGACCAGAATTGGTCTGATCGTCCAGGACGATCGAGACGATCGGCCAGGCCGATCAGTGTATGATATAAGGAAATGAGCTCGTTTTGAAGAGAGAGAAATCCATTTTAAAATATCAGATATTTTGAGGAGAGAGAAAGAGAAAGGGAAAAAGAGGGAAAGCTTGGTTTTGGAGGCCGCGGAGCGCTTTTCGTCCGACGCTGCTGTTGGGAAAAGTGTAGATCTCGTGGTAAGGACTCCGAACCTTACTTCTGTTTTTGAAGATATTGTGTTTTGACCGAGTTGTGATCTGTTTTGTGTTTTCGTAGTCGACTTTTCGACATGATTTCGATTTGACACAACTTTCACCGCACAACTTCTGATATGTTATAGATATAATTATTGTACACGATTTGACTGTATTCTACGAAGATTTTACCGGTCGGAATTGATTCTACGCGCTTTTAATTGAATTGGAAATTATCAGGACTTGATTTGATTTGGATTCTATAGATTGATAGTCTTACATTGATGCCGTGGTTATTCTGTTGTAATTTGGTGAAATTCAGAATTATGTCTTTTTGCAGGATTTTTGTGTAATTTCGATAGACTACCGTTACTCTGCCCGATTTTCGTATGATTTCTGATTTTCCCGGAATTGATAGATTGAATGGATTTGCCTAGGACTATTGATATGATCGTTCTCGATTTCTTTGATATTGTTTATTGCATCGATTATTGATTGATTTATTGACTGCTGAAAGACAAGTGGAAACCTAGTTGAACGTTGGTTATAGAAACCAACATGTATTGAACGAACTACAACAGCACTATTGATATTGAACGAACTACAACAGCACTATTGATATAGATTGACCACTACAACAGCATTATTGAACGAACTACAACAGCACTATTGATATAGATTGACCACTACAACAGCACTATTGATATTGAACGATTGATAACTACAACAGCATCATGACTAGTGTTTGGGCTTGTCGAGTAAGACCATTGTATGAAATTGCATGTATATGATATAGCATCGTATAGATTTCCTGGTTTGTATTGATATAATGATTTCGGATTGATTTATTGATATTGACGGATTTACTGATTTACCGATTTCTACTTTATTGGAATTGATCGGATTTATTGATTGATACGACTTCACTGATTTCATCGATTGATTACCGAGCATTGATTCTACTGAACATTGATATGGACATTGTATAGATTCATTGATATCGCTGCCTATAGACTTATAGATTCACTGTTGCTACTGTTCTACACCGTATTGACTGTTTTATAGATTCCTTGTCTCGTTTTCTCATTTGACTTCATTGATTAGATCGTACCGATTTGACCGTATTGATTTGATTGACGGACGATGATTGATTGAGTTGATTTATCGTATTGCCTGCCGCTGCATTGACTGGTTTTATTGACTTTTGATTTCCGCTGCATAGACTCATTGACCATTGACTGATACGGATTGAATAGATTGACATGCATATTGATAGCATCGCCGTGCTTTGATTTCAGTTGTAGGCTTTGGTGACCTGCTGGGCTTTGTAAGCTCATTATATGTGGTTAAAATTTTCAGGTCCGAGCAAGGCAACTGGAATGGAGTTCGATCAGAATGTCAGACGAATCCTTTTCGCTACACGGATCTCGGGGCGTTACACCATTGTAGAAGGTCAATACTCTGGTAGAACTCAAGGCATCAGGTTGTGGCCCGACAGAAGTCCAGGCCTCATGTGATGGTCTGGTAGAAGTTTGAGCCTCAGGTGATGGTCCGATAGAAGTTCGAGCCTTAGGTGGTGGTCCGGCGGAGCAACGACGTCAGACGGTGGTCCGGTGGAGGAGAAGGCCTCATGTGGTGGTCTGGGAAGTCTGAGTCTCAAGTGGTGGTTGGGTGGAAGTCCGGGCCTCAGGTGGTGGTTTGGCAGAAGTCCAAGCCTTAGGTGGTGGTCCGGCGGAGTAATGACGTCAGGCGGTTGTCCGGCGGAGCAACGGCATCAGGTGATGCTCCGACGAAGGAGAGGGCCTCATGTGTTGGTCCGACGGAGCTTAGGGCCTCAAGTGGTGGTCCAATGGAGCTCAGGGCCTCAGGTGGTGGTCTGGCGGAGCAATGACGTCAGGAGGTGGTCCGGCAGAGGCGAGTGCCTCAAGTGGTGGTACAGCGAAGCTTAGAGCCCCAGGTGGTGGTATGGAGGAGCAACGACGTTAGGAGGTGGTCCAGCGGAGGTGAGGGCCTCAAGTGGTGGTCCAACGGAGCTCAGAGCCTCAAGTGGTGGTTCGGTGGAGCTCAGGGCCTCAGGTGGTGGTCTGGTAGAGCAACGACGTTAGACTGTGGTCCAACGGATGTGAGGGCCTCAAGTGGTGGTCCAGCGGAGCTCAAGCGGTGGTCGAGGAGGAGTTTCTTCCTTCTCTTCCTTCTCTTATTCCTTCTCTACTCTTCTTGCTTGGAGCCCTCCCCTTTCAAGAGAAAGGAGGGGTCTATTTATAGATTTCTGGAGTGACATAGCCCGAAAATAGGTGAAAGATCAAAGGGTAAATGGGGAGTGATTGGATGGACGATTGATGTTGAATCCCTTAACCATGGACCGTTTGATCATGGACGTTGAAATGTCTTAGTGATGTTAGAATTCAATAATCTTGGGCTCATTGGATTTGTCTCGTTGAGCTGCTCGATTCGATTATAACTTATAAGCATGTCATGTTTGGAAGCCGTTTGGTAATCCAAATTGTGGTTCGGACCCTCCAACAGCGCTTCAGACCCTTATTTGGATCCATTTGGATTTGGATTGAGTCTATTTTAGTGTCGTTGGGTTCGTATTTCCGAGACGTTCAGTTTGATTGTAAGTTTGTTGAAATCGGAGTTTAGATGATCCCAATTTTAATTTCAGAAGTTTCCAACTTGATTTTGCCTTGAGATTCGTGTCCGATCAAGATAATTTTTCGAGGACATATCAATTATTTTTCTTCTAATTTCTCTTTTTTTATTTTACTATAATAATTACTTAAATCATAACCATTTTCTCTCGATCACAACACCCCCACTTAAAAACTCTAACCAAAATGATTTTAAGTTTCTTTTTTGTTTCTCGTAATTTCATTTATTAATATTTTTAATGATAGATATGTGAAGAGTTATTTTTTTATTTTTTTTTATTTTTTGAGACTTAAGTCAATTAAGTCAGATTCACACATGCATCACATATGCAGGGTTCAAACTCAAAATCTTTTATTTGATAGCCAAAACTCCTAACCAATAAAAAATGAGTTGAGTTTGTCAGAAAACATAAGAAGAACCACACATGAAACTATGTAGAAGAGAAGCTCGCTACGTAAATCTTTTCCATTCATTTCTCCTTACATTAAGGATGATTACATTATAGGAGATGAGAAGAGACAACAGGGATAATTTATATTTTAAAATAATATTAATGGATTATTTTAATTATATTTACTGTTGGCACTTTGATTAAGCTCTAAGCTTATTAATATTATAATGATTAATTACAATATAGTTTTATATATAGTTGTTTTTTTCATAATTAGTGATAGATCATCAAAAGTTCGGTTAGATTAAGACTTTGTTTGGGATGACTTTCTTGTTGCTTCTTAAAACAGTTTTTTAGTATAAAAATTATTTTTTTTGTATTAAAAAGTTGATTTAAGAAGCAATAAAAAAGCTGTCTCAAACGAAGCCTAAATGTGAAGCTATAGATGGATTTGATAAAATATTATTATAATTAAGGAATTTTTTTAGAGTATTATAATAAAAAAATAAAATAAATGGAATTGAAAATTTAGAGTATACACATACATTTATTAGATGGAATTGATCTTATTGAATTTTTTTAGATGGAATTGATCTTATTGAATTTTTTTAGAGTTTAAGAATCAATTTAGAGTATTATAATAAAAAAATAAAATAAAAAAATAGTCGTTCTAATAATAGATTATACACATACATTTATTCCTTTCCATTTAAAATCCCTTACCCACAAATAGTACAAAAACAATTAAATATTTGATATTTCATGATCACTAACATATATCGATTGGTTTATAAATAAAAATATATATTATTTTCAACAAAATATATTATAAATTTATTCTTGTTTTTCTTATTTACATGCATTAATGATGGAGATTGGTTTGCCATTATAGAAAATGCCATATGCAAGATGAGGTGAGAGCATTTAGCCTGAGATACTTTCAAGCTTAGGGGAAGGAGATGAGGTGGGCTTGTTGATTCATTCTATTAAAAGAGACCAAGTAAATATTGGGAAAAGATTCATCTCCCCTAAGAATGGTCGATGAACTATAGAAAAAGAGGGGAAAAAAGAAGAAAAATAAGATGAAGAAGAAGATTTATCAAGATGGTGTTTTGTGTGCTTCAACATTATAGACAACATACATGACATAATGTGAGAGAGAGACTCAATAAGAATTTAGAGAAATAATAGATAATATAGGAAGGTTCACATCATCTTGTTGAGTCAACTTGGAGGATAAGGGAGTAGGGAGTAAGGAGCGGAGGCCCTTGAAGAGGAGGCCGCATCTTCTTTTTATTAGGAGTTCCATCTCAACCATTGCTTGTTCTCCTCATTATATAAGTTTTGTCATGCTTTTTTGAAGGGATGGTAACCTAGCTACTATTGGATTTTTGTGGGCTAAACATAGTTGGATTGGTTCATAGGCGGACAATGATATGTTGGGGAATTGATTAGGGCGGTCAAATCGATTTGTTCATGAAATTAAGAGGCCAGACAACTAGATTAATAATAGGATGGACATGTTTTGACTAGTTTGTAGGTGAGTGATGATATGTTGGTGGCTTGATAGAGCCAATTAGACTAACTCACTCAAGTAATTAAGAGAAAAAAATTAGCAACAATGAATTAGCTAGAGGGATGATCAGAAGTTAAGGGTTATGATAAGAGTTGAGAAGTGATTTCATTTATTGACAAATACGAATCTTTGTGAGATGGCAACTAGCTTCAAGATTGTTGCGTGCTAGAAAATACGCGGCGGTAGAGTTTGTAAATTCGCGTCCGAGCGTTGCACGTAAGTTTAACACACAAACAGTAAAGAGAAAATGAACACCGGGATTTATACGTGGAAAACCCAAAAAGGGAAAAAACCACGGGGCCTCGCCCAGTTGCAAAGTTCTACTAGTGTTTTTGTAGATTACAAATGGCGGATTCGTCCCACAAGTTGGGATAATCCAAATACAATTTGTTTCTTCCAAGAAGTTTACAAAATTCTGCAAATTCCCTGCGTTTCCCGAAAATCCGACAGAGTTCCGGCGTCTTCAGGCGGCAGGAAGAGCTCCGGTGGTGGTCGAGGAGGTGAGGAATCTCCTTTTCCCCTTTCTCCTTCTTCTTCTCTCTCTTCACTTGGGTCCCTTTGGTGTAGAATGAGGGCTCTATTTATAGTTTTTCTGGAGTGGCATAGCCCGTAAATAGGCGTGAGATCAGGGGCGAATTGGGAGTGTTTTGAATGGATGGCCGATATCGAATCCTTTGATCATGCACCGTTCGTTGGGCATTTGAAGGCCTTAATGATGTCAGAATTCGGCGATCTTAGGCTCATTGGATTCGTCTCGTCGAGCCGTTCGATTCGAGTATAAGCTCGTGAAAATCGAAGACCGTTTAGTAACTCAAATTGCGGTTTGAACCTTACAACAGCGCTTTGAACCCTTGATTCGGACTCATTTGGGCTCGGATTGGGTTGATCTTGGTGTCGTTGGGTTCGTATTTCTGAGATGCTCAGTTTGACTATAAGCTCGCTGAAATTGGAGTTCATATGCTCCTGAAATTAATTTTTGAAGTTTCCGAACTGATTTTGCCTCGAGATTCGTGCCCAATCAAGATAATTTTGAGATGACGTATCAAAGATACATGGCCCAAATTAGAGAAGGGTAGGGGGAGGGGGTGGGCAGGGAGAGAGAGGGAAGGGGTGAACCAAACATTACACTTTTTTCTTTCTTTTAAACACTATAAATGTATAAATTTAAAATGATAATAACACTCAATTTCAAGCCCTCTCTTCTTCAATAATCTTTTTTCATGTGTCATAAGAAAAGTTGAAGAAAATTTACTCTCTGATGAATGAGAAGCAAAGCTTGAGGTAAGAATAAAAATTTCAATCCATTTATAAAAGGTTGAAGATAAGCATTTATGCGCACTTTGAATTGTGAAGATCATAATCATAAGTGTAGCCATATACATCTCATGCAAAAAAAAATATACAATATAATTATGACTAGCCAACATGCTTAAGATCAGATATAACATTCTATAACATAAAGCATTAGCATATAAGCTAGACCTAATTTTTTTTGGTTTAAATGATAACTTTAAATATATGCATTTAAAGAGCTAGTATACTTTAACATTGTATGAATGACATAATACACATTATTCTTATTTTTTTCTCAATATTCCATTTCATATGATTAATATAGCTCATACATGCATATAATATCCTTATATTCATATCATATTTCGAGGTATGGATGCTCCATAAATTTAACATTCATTATATATCATATAATTTTTATAATGAATCCATCCTTTGTACATTTAGAGTTAATTTGGACATACATTTTTTTGTCCTACAAAAATCAATTAGTATAAGATTATTTGTCAAAGCACATAAAAATCAATTTTAATTTCTTATCAATTTATTGGCATCAAATACGAAATTAACATCCTAATAATCTCCAAGGTTATTTTCCACCTCTCTATTCCTTTCACACCAACACCATGAACCTAACTCACCTACAATAACATTAACATATTTAACATCATTTTCACTAGAAAGTTGTTACATAGACCCATTACTAGTACTAGATCAAAAGGGATGTGACAAATCTTTAAAAGTATTATTATAGTTTTATTTTCTTTTATCCTATCTTTTCATTTGCATTTAGTTGAAGTCAATGGTGGTATAAAATCAATGAAAAGGCCAACATGTATGCTAACTTTTTGGTCTAAGTTGAAGTCAAATTATGGCACATCATCTTACCACCCAAATTGTCCGTTCATTAAAGTCTAAGGCTTCATTTGGGACAGCTTTTTTACTGCTTTGTAAAGTTGCTATAGGGAAAGTAAATTTTTTAAAGTAATTATAGAAAGCAACAATTACAATTTTTTTAAAAGCAATGAAAAGGCAGTGGCCAAATAAAAATTGTGATTGCAATTTGAAATGCAAAGTAGTAAGAAAGCTATCCTAAATGAAGCCAAAATCAAAATAATTATTCACAAAGCTTGGAACATGACATTTCTACTTCCAAGAGTGGCAATCAATAGGCCAAACACTCTTTGACTTTCTATGAAGAAATAATGAAGCATTAAGCTAGTTCTAACATGTTTGACCACCTCTTTAATTCCTTGTGATATTTTAACTTCTCTTATAATTCTTATAAATATCAAGAATACTGAAATGTAAAAATCCTTTGTTCAATTGAAGTAGGAATTTTAAAGAAGCATTATTCTTCCTTGTAAAAGCTTAGTGTTATTTCCTTGGTTTTTTAGCTTGGTGGTCAAGATCAATCATTTTTTGTGAGAATTTTTTTAATCTTATTATTATCTTTATTTTTTGTGTTTTTTATTTTATTTTATTGGCATCCATACAACCCATCAAATGTTTTAGAACTTTTTACTAAGTTTTTAGGTTTTGTTCATTATTTTCTCTAACATTATTGAACATTATAAAAAACTACTACCCAAAAAACCTTTGCAACATCTCATCAACATCTTGAACAATTCATAAATAGCATTATTCCATCATTTATACTTTCAAAATCATCTCCTAGGCTCCACATAATTAACCACCAAAATTAGTCTACACCCCAATGAACCTCTTTATCGCCCTTTGATCTTCATCATATAGGTCCGCAATCCTTTTAAAAAACTTTTAATACATTCCCTTAACTCTTCTAACATCAAATAAAATTATTTACATCCATCCTCTACTCCAATGCCTACCACTACATCATCCTAGGATGTAAAGGGAGGAGAAGGATAAGTACATATGTGATTTGATGAATCAGAGACTCACTGGTGATCATCATCTTCCTCTAACTTTAAATCTAGGAATGTTCGGGTTAGAAAAGAAATTATTATGTGTGATCACCAGACCGCCTAGAGTCCAATTAGAACATGCCCCATCACCTGATACATAACAGTGCAGTAACGGTACATAGAAAATTGGTGACGTGATGCATCATGATCTACTTTTGAACGGCATCCGGTGACCGCACTTAATAATTTTGCGGGTTAAAGAGATGTCATTAGGGGTTCTCCTATCCAAATTGAGGCTTGGAGGAGATTAAAATTAATATAAAATAAAAAAATATTTATTATTTTTAAAAGAATATCTTCCCTTGAAACTATCTCGCACAGTTCACACCCGATACTCTAAGAAGTTGCAATAACTAAAAACACTGGGACTCATCTAAACACTCTTGCCCACCTTCTTGGAAATCTCTGGCAGCAAGCCCCAACCCAGCTCCGTCATCCTCCTCTCCCTCCCCTCTCCCCGTCAAACAAACGCAAACGACCCGCAAAGAAACCAGACGTAAGCTTTGACCCATAGAAATCATTAAAAAACATTCTTTTACGCATTTCTATATTCCTTTCTGATCCAATAAAGCAGCATCTTTCCCAATCCCTAGAAAACTAGATTTCTTTCTCGTTTCTTCTCGTTTCTTCTCAATGGGAGGTATAATGTCATGCTTCCATGAGACGGACTCACCGAAGGGGCTGGCGGCAAGGCGAAAAAAGCGCGGCGCTCAGCAAGATGCCACCGTTACGGCGGTGGTCGGATCGAGCAAGAGATGGGAGAAAGGGAGATCGGTGAGGGCCGCGGAGGAGTCTCTGATTCAGGAGGCTGCTGCTCTGCTGCTTTTGCAGCAGCAGCCGAACGGAGGAACGTCGATTTCTTTCGATAGGTCCACATCGCTGAGGTACCCAGGTATGGGTGTGAAGAAGCAACAGGGGTTGCCAAGGAGCTCGAGCTCTAGGGCGAGGTCGCTCACTGACACTGTTGTTGCGCCGCAGCAGCTTGTGAATCAGGTGAGTAAGTGAGTTATTGTAAAAAAGGCTTGCTTTTTGGTTGTGAGTTTGATTTTTGATGGATAGTTGGGTGAATGATCTGGTAAAGATGCGTTTTTTAGTTTTCATGGATTTCGTTTCTTTTTATTGTTTGATCTTTCGGTATTTGCATTGCCACTTTGATTTTATTGGATTCGGTATCAGTCATCTAAAGTGGAATGAACATCCGGGATTGTGGTTTTGTAATTACCACCTCGATTAAAGAAAATCCAAAACCAGAAGTTGGGGACTTGAGTTTATTAAGTTGATGAACAGCCTATATAAGAAGGAAAAGGGCATCCTGTTCTT
The DNA here is from genome assembly GCA_016618105.1 of Dendrobium huoshanense. Classification (NCBI taxonomy): domain Eukaryota; kingdom Viridiplantae; phylum Streptophyta; class Magnoliopsida; order Asparagales; family Orchidaceae; genus Dendrobium; species Dendrobium huoshanense. The sequence goes on from CM028357.1 coordinate 59,001,966, forward strand.
TTTTTTCTTTTTTTTCTCAATTCTTTCAATTTCCTTGATGTTTAAAATTTTAAAAAAGGGGGGTTGCATCGTACTAGGACAGTCCAAGCTGCGCTAGATCTTAACTTGTTACATAAATAGATTTGGAATGATGATTTGTTTTTTTTATGGATTTGATTATCTTTTATGAATTTGATTTGTCATTTTTTTGTTTGACTTACTCAACTTTGATAGTACTATCTATTGGTTTTTTTTTTACTTCCCTCAAGTACCTATCTGATATGGTTTGATTGGGCTTTTGTTGCATTGCCCTTTCCGAATACTAGTTGGAATGGTTCTTACCAGATTTGTCATATTTACTATGCCTTACCTATTCCTAAAGAATCTGCCATTTTTGTGCTTGCAGAGCCCTTTTTGCTTATGGAATATTAGATATAGCCCATACCCCCACCGTTGCTTAGCTTTGTTGGTGGGAGAGTATGGTTGGGAACCCCCCAACCCGTGCTCGATTCCCCTCGAGTGGCAGCGCCTCTTAAGTGGGGCTCAATCAAGTGTGGGCTAGGAGGTTTCTGGGGTGGGTACCTCTTCTAGGTCAGCTGATGATTAGTCATGCCTGCCGTCAAGCGCCCTTTTGGGGTGGCAACGGGTGAATACCCATTCCAATATATATATATATATATATATATATATATAATCTCCCATACCCAAATGATAATTGCTTTGAATTTCTCTATTTAAGTTTGCACAAATAATAACATGACTCTTTCAAGGTAATAATTTTTACTTTAAAAGAGGATGATTTTGACAACATTGTATGTGTGTGTGTGTTTTTTTCCTGCCAATAACTGGCAGCTAATGTGGAATTCTCTTAGCCTTCCAAAGATATTTGAAGGGTTTAAATACTCTCAAATGAAAATGACTTCCATTACCGATTGCTGTATGATTATCAAGAATCATCTACACACAAATATTCAGGAATTATAGTCTTTTCTCTATGGTTTCTCTTTACTTTAGGCATTCCCATATAGGAGAGTTGTGAGGTTCTGATAATATTATTTTGCCCATGATATTAGAGATTGGAAAAGTAACCACCCATTATATACAGTTTTGTGTTTTTCACTTATCAATCACTTTTGATGGCAAATAAAAAAATATGTAAGCTTGTGGGTTTAATTATTTTGGATTTAAATATACAAAATAATATAGATATAGATGGGGATATAGCTTTTAGAATCAAAATGGGTGATTGAAGTGGATTGTCATAGGGACTACATATGATAAGATATATCATGGATGTTGTTAAGATGGATGCTTGATAGGTGTGAATGATAACTATTGAAGAAAATATAATGGGAAATAAGCTTAGGATATTTAAAGGGGATAAGAGATGTATTAATATGATTGGTACTTGTTATAAATGATTACTGTTAAATATTTACTATTAGGGAGTATGGACCAAAGAATGACTAAATTGGTCATTATATTACATGTGGTCAATTGGTTTACTATGCAAGAACTCAAGTCTATAGGGAGAGCCAATTACTTAGTATTTTTATACTAATATATTTTTCGCCCGTCCAACCTTGCATAAACCTAATGTCATGTAAGTCACCCGCTTTTAAACTTTTCTCAACCTTGTTAAAAGACACTAAAGACCTATGGGATCGACAAAATGCATGAATCCCTCAATACCAACCAAACATTTTGATTTTGATACCACTTGTTATTATGAACTAAATGAGAACTAAAGTTGGGCTCAATATACCAGTGATTAAGCTTATTTTCAACCCAAAAGTTTAATAATATGGGAGAGGGCTAATCACTTTGTATTTTTATATCAACATGTTTTTCATGTATTTGTGTGGGACTAAACCCAATGCTCTCACACATCTTAACATTTAGGAATCTAAAGGGATAGAAAAAAGGTAAAATAGCTATTAGTTTTGCAGAAAGACTCAAACAGTTAATTATTCATCCATCACTCAAAAGAAAAAAAAGGGTGAATCATAAAACCAACACAACTTATTTATAACAAGGCTGCTTATGGCTTAATGTTTCACTTGTTATATTAATCCTCTTATGAAGTAGATGATATATCTAAATTAAGAGTACCTTTGTTTGTAATTATATTCTTCACACTGAGGAGATTTATGAACGCTGAGGAGATTGGCTTCTGCACATTTGATGAATTTCAAAATTTTTTAGAAATATTTTCTGTTTTTCTAGGTTTAAATATGATTTTCTCAGTTTTGTATAATCTTTTCTCTCCTTAAGTTGCTCTTTAGTAATTTATCTTCCTTTAGTTGCATCCACTTTAAATCTTCTGGTTCTTACATGATTCTGTCCAAATTATTCCCGTGCAGGAAACAAAAATAGACGATTTAGAAACCAACCATTTTGTGCTGGTTCATGGAGGTGGTTTTGGGGCTTGGTGTTGGTACAAAACTATAGCACTACTACAAGATGCAGGATTCAAAGTCAATGCAATAGACCTTACTGGTTCTGGAATTAATTCTTTTGACACAAACAACATTACAAGTCTTTCCCAATATGTAAAACCACTAACAAATTTGCTTGAAAAACTTGGTGATACAGACAAGGTTTGATTTCTTTCTTCTTCATTGAGCTTGATTATCTTGCACATTTAGTACTTGCAATTTTATGTGACTGGTTTTAATGTCTTGATTTTGTTTTATTATTAAGATGGCTATTCATGTTGTGTAAGTGATTGTTTTATTCACAATTTGGTCATTATTTTTTGCTCCAAGTTTGTTAAAATTTTAAGTGTCTGTGTCTGCAAAAAATATATAGATTTTTCATGAATTCCCCACTCATAAATATGTAATTTCTTGTTAGTATTATGAGTGATGTAGAACGGGGAGGATAATTCAGGGGATGACTGATGGACAGCAGTTTTGATCTTCCAATCAGCAGTTGTGAGCAGTGCAATGGCTGGGTTTGCATGGGCAATGGCTGAAATTTCTGGCTGTAGTTTTAGAAAGAAGAGGACTCAATGTTGGGTGGAATTTGGAGAGGATTTAGTGGAAGGGAATTAGTGAGAAGAGCTTTGGAATATTCGGCAAGCAGCAGGTTGAAGTTCCCAACTTTTCCCAAAGAGAAACAATGGAATATGAGTAGACTTTAGGAAAAGAAAAATCCTGTAAGGGGAGCTGACGGGATGTAGAGGGAATTATGGAGTATTTCCTAATTTCACTCTCTGTTTTGGAAAGAATTAAAGGCCTTAGGTTTTGAAAATTCGGCTGGCAAGAGAGAATATCGTGATTTAATTCCAAAGAAAAGGAAAGCCGGGTTTGGAAAGGAATTAACAGTAGTGAGATCATGAGGTTTCGGCCAAAGGAGAATCTCAGGATTTGGAATTATTTCCAAAGATGTTGCTTGGCTGTTATAAAATATATCCTATTCTAAATCCCAAATGGGGAAAAAAGGGATTAGAAAATAAATCCAAGGGATTTATTAAAGAGGGAGGCCGGTGGTTAATGCTAGAGGAGGAGATTGGGGAGGTGATTTTGGGTGCTTAATTTAAGGCTTTAAAATTTAAGAAAGTGTTTAAATATATCCTATTTGAATTTGAAATTCAAATAAAATTCATTTAGTAACTTTCCAAAATTGGAATGATGAATTAGAAAGGAATTCAAATGTCGAATTAGTTGAATTTGAATTTTGAAAACCGTCCTAAAATTAAATCACCCAAATTAAATTTGAATTATGTCATGAATGAGACTCAATACTTTCCTAAAATAGCTTTTTAATTTAGGAAAATATTTGAAATTCAAAATTTGAATTTCAAATGATGAAAATAATTTCCTAAATTATTTGAACTCTTTAGGTAAGCATTATGGTGGTAATGACTCCTCATTCATGGAGACAAAAAAGGGTGGCCGGCGGTGGAGGAGCTAATGGGGGAAGGTGGCCGGCGGCTATGGGGAAATTTTGTTGGAGCTTGTTATGGATGTTTGGTACGTGAGGTTGATGGAGGAGGAAGAAGATGAATATAACGACGAAGAGCAATAAGAAGGAACAAAAGAAAATAAACAAAAGAGACAAAATATTAAAGATACAACCGCGAGCCCGGACACATCCTGCGGCTGACGGGTACTACGTTGCCCTTCTCCAAGGGACTTCACGCCACGAGCCCGGACCCATCCTGCGGCTGGTGGAAACTCCAAATCCCTCCCATAGGGATTTCACTAACGTTCTTCCCAAAGAACACAAGTGCAAAAACACAAATTTTATTAATAATCCATCATCCTAATACAAGAGCAAATGCCTCTATATATAGGCCTTAAAAGAAACTAAAAGACAATTTTGCCCCTTGGGCTTACATAAAACAAATCCCTTAAGTAAGGGTAAAAAGAAAAATGCATAATTAAATAAAAATTACAATTAATAAAATAAGATAAATTGAAGGGATCTCGGCCGTCGATCTTCAGCTCCTCCTCGGATAGGCATGGACGGTTGGATGTCCGCATCAATGAGTGTCTAGATTCAACCTTATGTGACAACCTAACTCAACATGAAAATTTTTTGTTTGGGTCAAAAATCAAGATACACAAAAATTTTTAGGTTTATTTTAGGTCAAGTTTACGACAACAAAAAAATCCTAACATAAATCATGTAATGAAGAGAATTTGTCAAAACAACTCAATGTTTTTTATTTTGGTTGGCATGTACAAGTTAGGGAAGTATATCTATTCGTTGTCGTCTAGGCACTAACTTGTTACAACTTGATTGCTTCTCGTGTTGAATTGGGCATGCTTAGAGTTTATCATGTTAAGTTTATGTGTAAGTTTTCAACCTATTTTGTAAATAAATCCAGCATGGATTCTCTTCAGTTGGGTCCTGTCATTTTTGGGTTGATAAAGTTGACCTCTTACCCCAAATTAACACCTTTAGCATTATTCTACTTTTTTTACTAATAAGTTGGGGCTTTCGATGGGGCATCTCTTATTAATAAAAATATATCTGGTTATACAAAAACATCTACCTAGAATGAATACGATGAATACATAAATAATAACAAATGGCCCCAGCATAGTTAGAAGACACTAAGATATATGCGGTTTGACCAAATAATAACCTTCATTCATGGGAGAGGAGGGAAGAATTGATATACTATCAAGAAACCACATATGTGTATAGATCTTTGGAGATATGAAATAATCTGATATGTCAGGGGGGCCATCTTGTGGGGCTCAGGGGAGATGATTCATTATGTTAGGAGGAGGAATTAAGGGGAGTTGTTAGGAAGGTTTCTTAATTGTGCTTATACTATTTGAGAAGAGTTTAATTGTTTAAGAAGATTTCCTAATTGTGTTTATGCTGTTTGGGAAGAGTTTGATTGTTTAAGGTTTCTTAATTGTGTTTATGTTGTTTGGAAATGGTTTTATTGTTTAGAAATGTTTCCTAATTTTGTTTATGCTTTTTTTGGAAAGGTTTTAATTATTTAGGAATATTTTCTAATTGTGTTTATGTTGGTTAAGAAGGTTTTAATTGTGTGTTAGGGCAATTTTAGGAGTTGTCTAGGGTTTTGGGATTATGTATGCTATTAGTGTTTTGCTATAGTTTTTTCTAGAGTTATTCCTAGTGGCGCCTAGGGTTTTGGGGAGAGCCAATCTACCTTTCGAATAGTAGATCAACTTGTATCTTGGTTTATTGTGCTGAAATAAACATCTTTGTCACTGATTTCTGCTATGTTTTATCTTTGTTATTGTTGTTTTTATTGTGTGGAGGTTAGATTCCTAATAAAATGGTATCATAGAACTTTTTTTGGACCTATGGTGGCTAAGAAAGTGGATGCTTTGGAAGAGAAACTAGAAGAAGAATTTGGCCAATTCAAATATGAAGATGAGGAACAGTTTTCATCCATGGAAGGAAGGTTTTTTAACCTAAAGGGCATACAACAACAACAACAAGCCTTTATCCCACTACGTGGGGTCGGGTGCATGAATAAATTTTTGTCCATTTTGTCCGTTTAAGAGTCAAATTCTCATTTAGATCTAATAATGAAAGGTCATTTCTAAAGAAGCTAGTCCATAAAACATTGTAGCTTCACAACCAACTAGCAACATCGGAGGCAAGAGCACCGATTGATTAATAGCCATATAAAAACTTCACATAGTTAATCACATAGCTAGTCAGAGGGTTCATAGTTCCATTCATCACACCAATTTTTGTTGCATTGTCTTCCACTGCTTCCTTAAAATCTCTAAAAGCTTCTTGAGCGGTCTGGTCTTAGTGCCTTGAAAGATTATGAGCAGCATCCCTCATCTCGTAACAAGTTTTCCCTTCAATATCATTTCAGTTGTAGAATGAAGCTCCGCGTTATTTCATGCATGTATAGAAGCACAAACAACATAGCCATCAGCCAAAACCAACTTTTTTGCTCATCTCATTATTTCTAAATCAACATAGCCATCAGCAAATGGCTCATAAGTGAAAACAATATCTTGTTAGGATGCAAAGTATGAACAAATTGAATTTAAAATTCACTAATTATTGCATCAATAACCATAACAATCATGAAGTTGCATCACCTAAATTTGCATAGTAGTGGTAGAACTTGATTCTTATCAGCAACTAATTATGGCATTAAACTCAACATCATCATTCACCTTATCCCAATTTTTTGGATCATGATTATGAATGTCATCTTTTATTTGTTCCTATTGGGTTGTTTGTGGCTTATTCTTTGCATATCATCATTCACCTTATCACCAACTTCTATCCATATTATCCTATGTTTAAATATTTTCTTTCTCATTCCCATAACACTATTTTTATCAACTTCTCTACTTGATGTCTTTTCTAGCCTTCATTGCACATGTCCAAACCACTTAAGTTGAATTTCAACCACTTTATCTTTAATGTATGCTACTTCAACTTTTTTTTCCAATAACTATTTCTTAATTTATCTTCCCTAATTTTGCACATCTATCTTGACATTCTCATTTCTTTTATACTCAATTTAGATATCAATGACTTCTTTTTTAGCATAAGATACATTGTCGGCATAATTATTGTTATATAAAATATTCCCTTAAAACTCCATGATATCCTTTTATCATACATGAGTTCTAAAGGCTCTTTCTCTATTTTAACCATCTAGCTTTAACATATAAGTTATATCATCATCTATTTTTGTATTCTTTTGTATACTAGATTTAAGATAATCAAACCTATCACGCGTAGGTATCATCTTAATTCTATTAATATTGAGTGATAATTGTTGATATCAGGCCTACTAAAATTATATATTATATTCTTAGTCTTTAATCTACTAATTACATGGCCTCCTATGTTCTAAACCTTTCATCCATTATTCTAATTATTTATTTGTATTAGCGGATATCTCACAAATTAAAATTATATCATCCACAAAAAAAACATTTATCAAGGCACTTTGATTTAACTATCCTTTGTAAGCATCTCCCTAATCAATAAAAAAAGTCATGGATTCAATGTTAACTCTTGATCTTAATGTAAACCTATTGTAATTAGAAAATATTGTGGAATTCCTTTGTCATAAATTGCTATACTTGATACTACCTTGTTTCGTTACTCTCCTTGCTTCACTAATTCCGCTTTTTCTCTACTTCTCGTTGCTGATTCTTGTTCCCTTCACTTTTGTCACCTTTATTCTCCCTGTTCTTTTGCTTGTTGTTGTTCCTTTTATACTGTACGTATGTGCATCTTTCCTTTGCGGTTCGCCTTTCGGAATTGTAGTTGGCTATGGGTTTTCTCATTTGTCCTTTCTACTGTGGCTAAAGGCAGTAATGAGACTTCTAGTTTGATGGGCTTGCGATTTGTCTTGTATTGTGATTTGTTAGTTGTAACAATCACTATTGCTATGTTTTTATTAAATTGGAAGTTTGTTGATACTTGTTGAGATTTGTTGGAATAAGAATTTTTAATATTAGAAATTTTGCTATACATGTTGGAATTAATGAAGGATTAATTTAATTTGCCTTATTTGGATAGATTTTGAAAAGTTTCTTATTTTGAGTTCTTTTAGTCTTTTTGGGTATATTTTCATTATGCATCTCATCCTACAATGTATTAGTAATCTTGAAGCCTTAGCCATTCTAAATGAAATTGCTATAAGTGCATTTGGTTGTGTTGTAAGAACATATAAAAGTAGAGCTTCTTAATTAGGTTAATGAAAAATATTAATAAAGCACGCTCCTAAAATAAATATTGGTAATGGTTCTAACGACGACAACATAAGTATTGGGCGCATCCAAAGTAAATACATACACTAGATGTAAGGCAAAACTTGGAGATGTTTTCATAGTGAATTGTTAATTTAGAATACTTCATTGAAGAATATCATTTTTTTTAATTATGGCAAAGTTAAAATGATTGAGATGAAATTATTTGGACATGTTCTAATTTATAGGAGTGTTGTTGCAAAAGAAACTTAATCTAAATGGGCTGACATAAGACATAGGCTTTGGTTGGGACAGCTTTCTTACTGCTTTTAAAAGCTGCTATAGTGAAATTAATATTTCAAAGTTGTCTAGCAACAACTTTTTAACACAAATTTTTTGAAAGTAGCAAAAAAGTAACGACCAAATAGAAATTATGTTGTGACCTGAAAAACAAAGCAGTAAGAAAGCTGACTCAAATGAAGTCATAATCTTGAAAAACATCGTCATAAAAATATTAGAATCAATTGAATAATTATTTTAAGAGTTATCTTTAAGGAAAAAATCTTATAATGTTCTATATTTGAGCATTTGCATAATCTGAACTTATATTTGGACAAGGTTCAAAATTTGAATATGGAATTGAGTATGAGCATGAGGCCATATATGAATGAAAATTTCAGTCTAACATTGGGCCTAAAACCTTACTTGAATTTGAATTTGTAAAAGAAATTTGAATGAACTATTGAGAATGAAACTAAACCTTTATCTGAATCAGAGCTACAATTCAGACTTAAAACTCAAATTTGAGTGTGAGATTATTTCAAATCTGAATTTTAAATAGACTCTGAATATGAAACTAACTTGAAACTTACAATTAAATTTTAACTTAAATTGAGAACAGGATTCAAATCTAATTTTGAATGTGAAACTAAGCTACAATTGGAAATTGAATACACTCTTGAATATTAAGCTAAATTTTAAATTGAAATTGAATCTATTCTCAAATGTGAAAGTGAACAATTTGTGCCCACTAAAGATGATAAATGTGATGAATAAGTTGAATTAGATGTTGATGAAATTTTTAAACAAAGTTATTTCTACCAATTTAATTAGAATTAGTTTTATTTTTAGTTTATTGCTTCTTGACTCATAAAGTTATTATAAATTTGTTAATAATAAAAGGCTTAAGGAAATATGAATTTTAAAGTTTGGTCTAGTTTTTCAAGTCATTTGGTGTAGCTTTCTTTAAATCGGTTGTTTGTCCATTAATGCATGGCATGTTTATGGGGTTTGCCTATTTTTCATTATCTTTATTATCATTTAATAATATTGAGCTAGGTTATAAATAATTATCGGTATTCATTATGAAACACATTAGTATTCTAGTCTTTATACTGCTTGTTTCATATCATTATGTGATTTATCTAAAATAACATTTATATCCATAGAAGAGGGAGAGAGGAGAACCAATCTACTATTAGCAAGTTACTAGTGTACATATCTATTTAGGCATAGGAGAATCACACTCTTCCCCAAATCTAAATACACTAAATTCCAGCATAAAATTCCCAAATCTCTCAAGCCAAGTAGATAGAAAAGCTTCTTATTATCTTGTAAAAATTCAACAAACATAAAAGGGATAACAAACAAACAAACAGATCTAAGCCAACCTAGAAAATCTCAACATAGATACTCTTAGAAAAAGTTTCTTCTCTTGCTTGCCCTTTTCTTTTTATTTCTCAGCAATAATTGGCTATAGCTTTCAAGCACACATAATCTTCTCTTTTCCTTCTAATTATAGTAGTTTAAGTAGGTGAAAGTTTAAGTCAAAATTTGATTAAAACATTGATTTGCAGCTAATTCATACTAACAATATTTTTTACCGACTTTTGAACACATGCTTATCTATGAAGGTAATTTATATACATTCTTATTTATCTCTCATTGACAAATATGAGGTAATTCCAATAGATTTAGGCTTCGTTTGGGATGGCTTTTTATTGCTTCTTAAAACAGTTTTTTAGTTTAAAAATTAAAAATTTTATACTAGAAAGCTACTTTAAGAAGCATTAAGAAAGCCGTCCCAAACGAAGCAGCAATCTCAACATATGCTATAATAAGGTGTTTTACCCCTTCAGCTTTATACAATATTTGCAACTTTTGCAGCTCTCTGCTGTGTCTCTCAGATGTTTTTTATGAAGCAAATATTCTAAATTTGGATTTTGAAATGAATTGCGCTTGGATTCTTACAGATTCTCATTTGTGTTTTGCAGGTGATATTAGTTGGCCATGATTTTGGTGGTGCCTGCATATCCTACGCCATGGAAGCTTTCCCAACTAAGATTTCCAAAGCTGTTTTTCTAGCTGCAGCTATGCTGAAAGACGGGGAAAATACTCTTCATATCTTCTCTCAACAGGTTTCAATTAATCTCAATAAAACTCCATTTATGAAACTTGTAGATCAAAAAAGTAACTATTTACAAGATTTATGCACATTTCTGTCTCTATCTTTCATGAACTTGATTTACTGTGAATGTTAGAAAGAAAAATATAAACATAAAACATCAAAGGGTTCTTGGAATGTTTTTCTCTCTGATATGTTTCCTATAATAGGAAGGTGGCAGTGATCTAATGCGACAAGCTCAAATATTTTTATATGCAAATGGAAAAGACCAATCTCCTACAGCTATTGAACTTGACAAGTCATTGTTGAAAGATCTGTTATTTAATCAAAGTCCTGACAAGGTAAGTCTTATTCTTCCTATTACCAATAGTCTTATTGTTCTTATTGAATTATAATTCCTCTCATTGATAGAATCTGTTCTTTCCAAAGGATGTAGCTCTTGCTTCAGTTTCGATGAGGCCGATCCCTTTCGCTCCAGTTCTGCAAAAACTCGAGCTCACCGGCTCGAACTATGGTTCAGTGAGGAGATTTTATATAGAGACTACTGAAGATAATGCCATTTCCCTCCCCCTGCAACAAATCATGTGTGAATCTCACCCGCCGGAGAAGACCTTTCGCCTGAAAGGCTCTGATCATTCTCCATTCTTTTCAAAGCCTCAAGCTCTCCACAAGTTTTTGGTAGAGATTGCAAAGATTCCTGGTGTTTCAAGGCAACAAACCAACCCTGATGAGTAAATTTATGCTTTCCAAAGATTCTCTAAGGCTTTCAGAAAGATGTTATAAATGTAGATAACTATATATATATATAATCAGTATTTAACAATCAGATCTCAAACTGTTTATTTTTGAGCTATTCATTGATATAGTGTAAGAGTTATCTGTTCTGCATTTTTCTTCTTCTTCTTCTTCAAGTTTTTTAGATTTTTTTTTTTTTTTTTTTTTGAATTTATTGTGTTATATCCATATTGTAATCAAGCTTTTGGCAACTTTGAAGCATTGAAAGTTCATGGCTTTTTGGATTCAAAATTTTGATTTTTGTTTATAGTAATGCATAAGATTTTGGTTTGGGATAATTTTTTTACTATTTTTATGAAACAATTTTTTAATATGAAAATTTTAAATTAAAAAAAAAAAAAATTGTACTAAAAAATTATTTCATAAAATAGTAAGAAAATGATCCCAAATGAAACTCTACCTAAATTTACTTCCCTACAATTCTTCAAAATTTTATGTTAAGTATAAATTGCATATGATTAAAATGTTTTAATATTAAAAGCAAAAAGCATAGGAAGAACAGGTGGAAGAAGAACTTACTGAAAATGTTTTAATTATGTCATGGTAACATTAAACTTTGCTAATCAATGATAACTCCAATTAATTTTATGAAACATATCATTCTATTATCACAATTCAGCAAGAGCATTAAAACATTCAATAATAGTAATAATACATGAAGATATTCTTGATAGTATGCCAGATCTCAAAAGATTTTGCCACATTTTCATGATTTGTAAGAGAGATGTTGGCCAATTTTAGGAGAAAATATTTTGTGCAAATACCGTATGGTTCGGAGACCAACTAGAACGCATCACGTTATTTGGTACCGAGCGGTACTAGACACAAGTACCGGGCAAAAAAAATGATAAGAAACATTCTGATTGGTCTCCATATACCATCCGAATCCGAACAGAATAATTTTTCTCAGAGTCTTCATTGAGTTAAGAAGCCAAGTCATCACTTAGGAATTCTCAATGAACTATCAGACAGGCCAAAGATGATGTGTTGGAGCTAATAGCTTCACTATTTAATTGGCCCAATGAGGTCGTGTCAGCGTTTGACAAACAAGGATATGGCCAAATCAAGTGATGATGATCAGATTGATGACTGTCAGTATTAGATTTTATTTGTGACAATTTTTTTATTTTTTTCTACCATAATTTGTAGTAAAAAATATTTGAAAAAAAAATTATCAAAACATATTCCAAATAAAACCTTAAACATATAAACTTGTAATGAAAAGAAATATAGGCCTCAAGGACAAAACAAATCCAAGTATATTATCTAAATTAATAAAAGCCTTGTGAAACCTGTTAAGATCAAAATTCTTTATCTAAAAAAAATAAGACGCTTCAATGGAGAAATTATTATGTGTAGAGACTAGACATAGAACATCGTTTAAAGACCAAATCAAAATGCGTCACATCAGCGGTATTGAGTAGTACCGAGCCACCGTACCGAGCGAAGGGGTGACATGACACATTCTGGTTGGTCTCCGGACAACATTCATAGGGGTGTCAATTCGGGTCAACGGGTTGGGTTCGGGTCGAACCCGGAACTGACCCAGCACTATTCGTGTCAACCCGAACCCGACATGATTCGGGTCCGGGTCAACCCGACCCGACACGAATGACCCGAAGTTGACCTAGAATTGCTAGTTTTCGGGGTCAAAATCGGGTCAATCTTCGATTTTTGGGTCAAAATTGAGTAAAAAAACGGGTCAATCTCGGGTTTTCGAGTCAAATAGGAGTTTTCGTGTCAATTTCGGATCATTTTTGGGTCAATTTCAGGTTGTTGGGTCAACCCAAACTCGACCCGATTTTTAAAATTGGTTGACTTGTTGAACCCGAACCCACGGGTTGACCCTAACATGGATTTTTCCGGGTCGGAATCGGGTCGTGTTTCGGGACGTGTCAAAAAACAGCATCCGCACATAATAATTAATGGCTTCAATGGCCATCTGTGTGTTTACAATGTACGAAATGCTTAAAAAAATCATGAAATTAGAAAGATAAAGGGCAAAACTTTCATAGTAAGCTTTAACTATTGGTTTTACAGAAGTGACCATCTGCAGAATCTTACCAATAGTTTAAGCAAGCCATGGGATTTTCCATAGGTCCTCATAGCCTGTAACTCTGTAAGTTTTGGGGCATCTGCATGAAGATGAAGCACAACCATACATTGCTTACAGAAAAATTTAACATCACATTCAAGACCTGGGCATCAAGTCCATCTATATAGACATAAATAGACAGATAGACAAAATCGTAGACAAGTGACAAAAATGTAAGTGTTTGAGAGAGAGAGAGAGAGAGAGAGAGAGAGAGAGAGAGAGAGAGAGAGAGAGAGAGAGAGAGAGAGAGAGAGAGACTAGTTCAAGATGTTTAAATGCATGAAAAAATACAAGTGTTTGAATACACAAACAAATACTTGATTATAGGCAGGTTCCTCTATTATAGATGATGTAGAGGAGACAATCTAGAAGTGTTGGATATTTGGATGCTAAGCTGTACTGCCGATTCTATTATTTGCAGAGATGCAAAGCTTAGGGCATCTCCAACAGAGAACTCTATTTTTCATGGCAAAATACAACAAAACTCTAAAATACCGTGGTACTGCTCCAATCGAACGCCATTTTATGTGCTTCTGCGAAGGTAACGATCCTTCTCCCTTTCGCACGTTTTTCCGGTTGAGAGAGCAAAATAGCGTAGGTGAACAGTGCAACGCCAATATTGACGTCCCACTAATCACCCGCAAGTAAATGACGAAAGATTTGACATTCGGCTGGAGCGATCGAACGATGTCATACGCTCGTTTGACGTTCGGTTGGAGATGCTCTCAGATTGTAATCCTTATGCCTCAGCTTTTTCTTCTAACCGTTGGCCCTCTTAGAAACTTTTCTTTTTCATTTATAAATAACTTCAATTTATTTTCATTGTAACATTTTTAGAGAAATATATACATCATTTTATACTTTACACAAAATCAAGCAATAAAATTCAAAATATATATTTTTTTACTTTTCAATATAATATCACAACTAGGTTAGAGTTACTCCTTCCAACCTTTATTTTCTTTTCTTCCGGTTGTGATTCTTCATTATCTTTATTATGTCTAGTTTTTGTTTACTTCCCTTCTCATGAGCCAATCATCATGAATGGTGATTCCTTATTGTTAAGTATTTAATGCAATGAAGATTTATTGGTTTGAAATGGATTATTGCAAAGATTTCAAGATAACATTTTATGATGATATGATAATTTTCAAGCAATTTGTTAGAAAAAAATGGATTCATGTTCCTTGCAGAACCTGAAAAAAATTTCAACCAAATTTGTGTTCAAATTTTAAGCACAGAAAAACTATTATTATTAAATGAATTTTTTTGCTGTCATACAAGCCAAAGAAGTAATGATCAATAATCATGTTGTTTTCCTAAAAGTGAATCTAGATCCTCTAATTTTTTTCTAGTTCTTTACTCTGACATTTTGGGACCATAAAAAACTTCCGATATTTCTGAAGCTATTGGAATCTTACATTCATTGATGAATGCAATTGGCTAATATTGCTATATCTTATCAAATAAAAATCTGATGTCATAACTATTCATCCCATCTTTTACTTGCATGATACAAAAACAATTACATGCTAACATCAATGTATTTCAGACAGATAATGCTCTTGCAGAAAGAATGTATCATACATCAATCGTCTTGTCTTGGCATTCCCCAACAAAATAGAATGACTAAAAAATTTGTTATCTTTTGGAAGTCACCAGGACTTTTCTCTTCCAAAATTTCTCCAAAAATCCTTGGCATATTGCCTATGTCCTTATCCACAAACGAAATAAGGATAAACTTGTAGAGCACTCAAAATGTGCCTTTATTGGGTATTCCTCTACTCAAAAAGGGCATAATTATTTTCATCCTGCCACAAAAAATAACTTTAATTTAAAAAATGTCAAATTTGATGAGAAGCAAAAAATTTCTCATCAAATTCATCTTCAGAGTAGAACTCTCATCCGAAAGATAAGTTTGATGAAACCTCCATCTTTCATCTTGATATGCCTACATCATAAACAGAAAAAATTCTATCTTAAGCCTATAAAAAATGAGTAAGCCCAGTTAAAGTCTCCGACAAGATTAAGACTCGAAACTGTTATTAGGTAACAATGATCAACACACGGCAATGTATTTTTCTCTATATCACATCTCCTAGTGCATATCTTCTAAAATTTTTTCTTCATACACTACCATACAATACCACAAACTCTATTTGAGGTACTTGAAAATAAGATTTGAAAATATATCATAAGAGAATAGATGAATGCTCAACAATCATCTATCTCACACCCATTTAGACATCACATTTACAATGAGTCTTATTAGTCAAACAAACCCAAAGAATCTCACCTTCAAGCTGCTTATGTAATTCTCAGATATCTTAAATCAAGTCTTGATAAATGAATTCTATATAGAAGGCATGATACTTAACAAATTAAAGGGCACACAGCACACTGATGTAAACTACATAGAATCATTAATGGATGGAAGATCCACAAAATACTATATATAAATTTTTCAGTAAATCTCATAATATGGAGAAGCAAAAAACAACCTGTTCTTTCAAGATCTAACATTAAATATGAATTTAGAGAAATTGCTTAAAGAATCTACAAGCATCTATGGATCAAAATTATTTTGAAAGATTTAAAAATCGATGAAGATTTACTATGAATTTGCCATTAACATTGCTTATAATCCAATATAACATGATCGCATCAAGCATGTAGAGGTGAATAAACATCTTATAACAAAGAAATTGAAAGCTTGATTTACTCTCCATATATACCAAAAGGAAATCAACTTGCATATATTCTCACTAAAGGACTCTGCACTCAATATTAAAAAATATTATAAGCAAAATTGAAATGATAGATTTATACAATTTATTTTGAGGAGTGCTCAATGATCGTGTGATCCACAATTTTAATAGAAATCCTTGAGCACATAAATTAATAGTATAAACAGTAGAATTGATCCTCTTATGGCAATTAGATTGTAATCTATATGCCTCCTCTTCCTCTTCTAGCTGCCAACACCTTTTGGGGACTTTTTTTTTTCTTTTTTATAAATAGCTTTGATTTATCTCTATTGTAAGATTTTTGGAGAAGTCTATATTACTTCCACATGTTGTATAGAATAAGGTAATAAAATTCAAAGTATTTTTTTTCTATTTTTCCACTTTTCTATAGTTTGGTTTGAAGTGATTAGAGGGAATGGAATGCATTTAACTTCACAATTTCATATTGGATATTTCGTTTCGATATAATTACTAGGTAATTGATTACATAGAAAATGGAAAAATCTATATATTAACATCAACAATTTCCTACCAACCCTAGTGAAAAATGTAATAGAAAAATTATTATTTGTGTGACTAATATGATCCCTCACACGAAAAAAAAAAAAATTCCTCATTAATAATAATAAAAATTCATTCCATTTCTCCTTATCATTTTCAATTCCATTTCATTTCCTCTCTTTTAACTCCTAGTTCACCTAATCAATCAAAATTGTTTTTTTGGCTAATCTCCCTCCAGCATTAGAAAATCTTTTGCCGGCTCCCTTCCAACTTTTGGTAAGCCACAACCCTTGCCAAAATAAAATTGTCCCTTAAGTAAATAGGTTCTAATATCATATTAGGGGTCTAACTGTAACATAATAGGGTCTCACTATAGCTCATCAACACAAGGAGGGGGCCACTTCACCCTGTACCAAAGTTACACAGATGTGACCGCAAGGAAAACCTCATTTTTGGGGCTAGTTTTCTTAAATTAGATGGTGAATTAAATCCTAAATTGGAGGGCCAAAGAAATGAGCAGCAATATCATCTATCAATCCAAGGTAGTCCATTCATTATTCTCTTTTCTCTAATCTTTGTTGAACCAGAAACATTTGTTAGTACAAGTTTAAGTGCTCTATCAGATTGTTTTTTATCCTAATATTCACTATCGTTCAAATGCCTTGGTATCTAAAGCATAGTCCTTATTACACAATGCTAAATGCTACGAAAAGCACTTTCATAGAATACTTCTTATTATAAAGAGAGAGAACTTCAATAAAGAAAAAAAAATCATAATTAAGGAAAATCAGAAAATACTATTCAGCTGCAACTGCTCTCCCTCGTGCTAGTTCAGTTGTTAAGTACCAAGAAATTGTTAGACTGTCCAGCTGGTCCGACAGGAACGGCTTACGCGAATAGTGGCAGATATTTCCGCCCCCCGTACGCACCGAACGCACGCCCTGACGTGCATGGACTGTTTAGGAAGAATTTTTTAGGGAGTTAGGAGGGAAATTTAAATGTAGGGTCTATTTAGAGATTAACTTTTGATTTGTATACATTAAATAGTTTGTTTTTCTAGAGTTAGGGCATCTTAAATTTGGCTAAAATTTGAGATCTCATAGATTTTCTTTGGGCTCTAGCGGCGTCTAGAGATTTGGGAGAGATCTATCCTCCTCTCGAATAGAGGATCAATTTTATCTTGTTATTTTCTTCCGTAGTTTGTTTTCTTGCAATTAAATTACAATTTTTCATTAGTTTTCCATTGGAATCATGAAGATTTCTCGCTGCTTTTGCTCTATTGATAGTATTTACTTGAAATCTTCAAGTGTTTCCTATCAGAAAGTTAATTAGAGAACAATGATAACTAATAAAATTGTAATATTTGATTAAGAAAAAGAATAATTTAAACGCTCCAACATCTCCGACACCTTATAATAAGCTGTCCCTATTGATTAAGAGAACAAATTGCAAAATGTTGCTGCCTAAACTTCAATTATAGTAGATTAAACATTTTCCATAAGACACACAATAAAAGTTGAACAAGAAAAGTATGTTGCAAAAAAAAAGGTGCTCTTGTGGATCAATTAATTGTGCCAATGGAAGGAAAACCAGAACATCCTTTATCCATTCATCTCAGCTCTTATATGTATCAATGAAGAAAAGAAAATAAATAGCATAAATGAAACGAGGGCATACCAACAATACAATCCAATTGTAAACAAGGTCAAACAAATCTCCTTGTTGATTTTGGTTTCTTAACAAAGCTCAACCTCAGCTTCTTCAGCCGTTTCCTCTTCCTTGCCATCTTCTCCGGCAAGGTTTCCCTTTTCTTTTCCTTCTTCTCCTTTTTAGCTTTTGCATACCTTGGATCTACCTTGTACACCTTGGAAACAACAGGCAAACCCCTGCCTACAGCTTCCTTAAACAGTCCATTCGCCCAGTTAACCTCATTATGACTTGCCAACTTCCCTATCAGTAATTCATACGTCTTGATCCCTGGCAAATGGCCATAGCTCTTCATTCTTCTAAAAACCTTCATTGCATGCTCCACCCTCTCAATTCCACACAAAATCTTGATGAATCCATAATAAGCTTTCCTATCAAGTGAATTCCCAAAACCAGCAGACCTCATGAAACCAATCATTTCTTCAGCTTCTGATAACCTAGCCGCCTGGTACAAGCTCCGGATCAGAACAAGGTAGGTCTCAGCTCCAGGAGAGCATCCCCATTGACTCATTTCCTGGAATAGCTTCATTGCATCCCCAGTCTTCCTTATCTTACACAAATTATAAATAAGCACGTGAAAAGTTTCCTGATCCCGAGGAATCCCAGTTGATTCCATCTCAAGAAGAAGCTTCTGCGCCTCCGGTAATAGCCGGAGCGGATCCTTCTTCCGGCAGAGCCGACAAACGCAATCAATGATGGAATTATATGCAGGCGTACCGAGATCAAAACCTCCACGAATAATCTCTCCCATCAGCCTTTTAGCATCTTCAAGCTTCAATTCATCACTGTATCCTCGTATAAGAGTGTAACAGATCTGCTCACTAGGGAAGATTACGTCAGCGAGACGCTTGACTGCACGCTCAGCGTGGCCGGTGAATCCATGGCTGCAGAGAGAGGAAACGAGGAAAGAAAGAGCCGCGAGATCGGGCTTTATACCATAATCGCGCTCAATGCAGTCAAATAAATGGACGGCCTGCGAAGCGCGACCGGCACGGATGAGGCGATCGAGGGCTGCGGAGAATGATTCGCGGCCTGCGGCGACGCGGAATTCAAGAAGCACGTCATGGACGGCCTTGAAGTCATGGCGCCGGCCGAGGTAGTTGATGATATGGGAAATGGATGCGTCATTGGCAGTGAAGCCACGGTGGCAGACGAGCCAGCGGAAGAAGTCAATGGCCGCGCGACCCGCAGAGGGGGAGATGTTGAGGATCTCGAGGAGGAAAGAGGTGTTGAAGCGGACGTCGGAGAAGTGAAGGGAGAAGTGGCGTGGGAGGTCGAGGGAGGATGACTGGTTGGTGGAAGAGGCGAAGTTGGTGAGTTCAGTAGAGATAGTGCGGGCTAGATCGTCGGAGGAGGACGAAGGAGAGGAGCAGAGTGATCGTACAACTGGAGTGAGATGAGAAGAGGATGGAGAACAGGAAGGGAGGAGGCGGCGGATGAGGTGGCGCAGCTCCGGCCTCCACATATTTACTCTCTTATGTTCCAAGAGGATTTAAGATGAAGAAAGCCCTAATGTAGCAAGTTACTGCAATGGTTTATGGGCCGGATAATTTACGATGTTGGGATGTTGGGCCTTACATTCTGAACATGGGCCGTAATTGGTAGGCTTCATCTGTTCCTAAGTAAGTAATGTACTAAAGTAATGCCCTATTAAAACAAAAAACAAAAAGGTTAATTTTATCCTTTATTCTTACATTAATTTTTCATTAAAGTTAAAATACCTTATGTTTTACTACTGCATATGAGGACAAGATGCTTGGTGGATTATGCAAATTACATAGAAACCATATAATAGTTGCTTCTAATTAATTTAAAATATGTTGAAAAATAATACTCAAAATATAACCAAAACAAAGTTTAATCAAATAAAATATTATTATTAAAAGAAAAAAATATATTTAAAAATAATAATATTTTTTTAATTACAATAGAATGATTGAATATCTAAATTGATGATTATTATTATTATTAAAAGGGTGCAACATGAGGACTTCCTAGGAGGTCACCCATCCGAGTATTACTCTCGCCCAAGCATGTTTAACTGCAGAGTTCTGATGGGATCCACTGCATTGGTGATCTAAATTGATTATTTTTTATCAAGATTAGTCTAAATACAAGTTTCGTTTGGGACAATGTTTTTATAGCTTTACACAATAACTTTCAAGTGCAATTTTTTTTAAAGCAATGAAAAAGTAGAGGCCAAAAGCTGTCCCAAACGAAGCCATAATAAATTGTACAACTAGTTCACTACATTGGAAATTAAATAATTAGCTTAGGATATACTGGGAGAATTTTTATTAGGGTAGGTCTAAACTTTATTAGATTTGTTTTGAGACGTGCCTAGTATATGCATTAAAGGTGTTAATTCGGGTTAACAGATCAGGTTTGGGTCCAACCCGGGTTGACCCGGCCCTAAACAGGTTGACTCGAATCTGACCCGTTTAGCTAAATTGGTCAAGATTTTTAACCCGGACCTGACCCGTGCTGGTTACCGGGTTGACCCGACCCGACCCGAGAACCCGTTTGTATTCAAAAATGAGTGTGACCAGTTGAGTCGTGAGGGCTGCCATGTTGTGTGTATGTCTGGGAAGGCGGGAAGCTGTCGGTCAGGCCGTCAGGGAGAGCTCAGACGGCGGACTGCAGTCTATGGGTGGGGCTAGATTTGGCGAGGCACGGAGGCAAACAAGCTCCCGGCGGCGAAGAGGAGGCGGGCCATGTGATGAAGAGTAGATTGTGGTCTACGGGAGGGCTGAGGGGCTGGCATTTGGCATTAGGTAGCGGACGGTTGGTCTGACCTCGAGTGAGTAGTGACGACTAATGAGAGATTGGTATGATGACTAATGTTTGGATTGAGTCGCACGAACAACTGGCCTGAGTGATGGCTAACGTGATGGCGATGAGAGTAATGGATAATTAGTTTGGTTTAGACAGATCAAAATAGGTCAGGTTTCGGATTTCCGAGTCAATCTGAACTGACCCAATTTTACAAACGAGTCGGAAACTCGAACATGAACCCTAACCGTATAGCAAACGGGTTGATCCGAATCAGGAATTTTTCAGGTCGGGTTTCGGGTCGGATCAGATTTTGACACTCCTAATATGCACCCATCTTAATATAAATCCAAAAGCTTTGAAATTGTTTTCTTAAATTACTTTTTCATTTAATTTTAAAAGAATATTGCTTAATGATAGTAGCCATGGCTATAAATACATGCACAAAACACATGCTAACAATTTGTTGGATTCATATTTTTGCACTAAATATCAAGACATATTATATTTTAAATTTTAGTACAAAGATATTTATGAACAAGTTGTTAATATTGAATATTTTCTTGTTTAGGGCTAAAAATTCTTTTTTGTAGGATTTAAGAGTTTGAATGAGAAAATATGGATGAGATTATGAAGATTGAAAAGAAACAGAAAAATAGTACATATTATATTAAAAGGAAAAAAAAGAAGGTTTAGTAATTATATATGGGTGGTTGCTAGTTTGATTGGCAAAAATTTTAGATTCCTCGCTTCACTATAACATTATAAAATTAGAGAAATTATTAGATGCAAACGACTTATGTAACTATTATGTGTGGAGTACCGGAGTACATAATCATATATTGCATAAAATGGAGTACACAATGAGTACATAATTAATACATATTTACATACAAAATACATAGAGAATACAAATCAGTGTACTCTCGTGTTACACATGCATGAAAAAAATATATATTTGTCATCTACAACTAATAATTTCTTGTTGATTTAGTAGAGCATTCTCCATTACAGATGCTCATCAACCTGATTTTGATCATCCATCAAATTGATCATCATCAAAACATATAAAATTCATATTAATTATCATTAAAAAAGGAGAAACAATCTTCATTCTAATTAAGTTAAATAGAAAGGATATTTGTTAATTAGAAGAGAAAGATAACGTCCTAGAAATCCATATCCTAAAATGCTTTTTTTTTAATGATCTCTTTCCTTTTAAAAATTTTGAGTTTATAAGGTCAATAAATTGATCTCATTCACATCGAGCTAGCCCAACTTGATACAACCTCAATTCAGCATGATCTTCAACTTATTAGTTAGCTCATTAACTTTGATTTGAGCTTCATTCAATTTAAAAGTCAATTTGATTTTTTAGTGAGCTTTGAGTCAAATTTATAGCTTTGTAAGTTGCAATGCCTTAGGTCATGCTATGTAAGGTATTTTCTATTTTCTACTTTGACCTAGCTTGTATATACCAAGTTGAGCCCCACAATTTTAACATTTTTCATGTAACTTCCAATTCAAGTGTGATTAACTATGGACTTTTTTTTAAGAAAAATTTTCTAAATATATTAAAAGTAATATTGTGTATTATAACGTAGCTATTGCTTATAAGGTCCATTATTTTTCTTCTTTTTGTATTTAACTTGGTTCATTCATGTCCACTTTTCTCTTAGAAGCCTTTCAAGAGCCACTGTTTGCACAACCTAAACCCTGATGACACACTGTGATTATCAAACCATTCTCTTTGAATTTAGGATGTCACATAAACATTTACACATACAAAATATGATATATAAATTATGGATAAAAAAAACTATTTTTTTCCATTAAAAAATTTTTAGGCTGGTATTTATAAAATTTTCAAAATAGAGGGGGTGCCAAAACTAAATTCTTTCGTAAATAAGTTATTCCAAAGAGTTCTAACAAAAGCCAAACATGCCTACCATTACTTTACGTGAAAGCAACAATAAGCAAATTATCACTAAATTAATCAATTTACAAAGACTCCTATGATCTTGGCAAAAACATTACAAGACCCTAAAAACAAAAAAATGTTTGAAATATTTCCAATATGCCAATGAGAAACAGAACCATATTAGCATTACTATACTTCTACAAGCATAGAATATCAAATGCTTCATTTATATGTTTAGTTGTGTATGAAGGGAATCATAATTTAATCAAAGATCAGCATAAATCCTATATATATATATATATATATATATATATATATATATATATATATATATATATATATATATATATATATATATATATATATATATATATATATATATATATATATATATATATATATATATATATATATATATATAATGGAAAATTAATTGAAGTTGACTTACAATCAAAATTGTATTTGAATGAAATTAAAATTAGAAACATAAATGTTTTGCAATAAACCTTATGACAATATATTTATTAGAAAGATTCCTTATATAATTACTCCTTGCCTTAGAATAATAGGTGTGTGATTGTGCTATACATGCTTCATTCAATTAAAGGAACAAGCATCATCAAAATTATAGTAGCAAATATTGATACATGGAATATTAGATGATAAGTAAGTTAAGCTGTGTGAAAAGCTCAATTTTGATAAATTTATAGTCTAAACATTGTAGAATAATTCATTGGGGTCAAAATCATACAAATCAGAACAAATTTAGCTAAAAAACCAGCTAAATCAAATCAATTTTATCTAGTATAAGGGGTTGTGCATCCTAGGATGCATGCATGTAGGGTTAGTAGCCACTTAAGAAAACAATAAGATGGTGGGAGAGGAATAACAGGGTGTAGTATGGAGTTGCACCAGATATTATAGTGTACGTAGTTCTAGAGATGCAGGAGCAACCGTTAAAATAGAAAAGAGCAGTCTTAGCAAAGAGGAGAAGGAATGAGGAGGAGGTAGTAGAAGTAAGGATAAGAGAAAAGGGGATTGTTCCAAGGGAAATGACATTAGTGATTTTTAAGGGAAAGATGAGATTTTGAACTAATTTTTACGAGAGAGACGAAGATTTAGGTGGATTTGTTTTTGTGAAACGTAGAAGGTGGGAGGGAGATGAGTGAATAGAAAGATATAATCAAAGTTAATATAATTTGGTAGATTTACCCCCAACATGAATTTGAAGGGGATATTGACTATGGAGTAGGGTCTGCCTATCCCTCATGCTTCATATCCACTTTAAAGCTCTAAACAAGTCTTTTTAAGACAAAATTAGATCATTAAACAATTTGTCTTAGCACTAAAATTTGATCAAAATTTCCTCCTTAGTAATATAAAAAAAAATATTTGTGGTCCTTGTGGAATGAACATATTTGTCAATTACAATTGATTCATTAAACAAATAATATTTGTATTTGAAATAGTTTAGGATTAAAGAAAGATGCATTTATTATTAATTATTATTATAATTAAAAAATCTCTAAAAGCTCTGATCTAAATGGTCCAAAATTGTAAGGTTGTAGAATAAGCTGCAATAGGAAGCAATGTGTAAATCTAAAGTAAATTCAAATTATAATCATATTAAAAAAAATGTGACTAAAAAATTGGGTTATTGATTAGATTTAAAAAAAAAGGATTAAAAGTCATATTTTTAAATTTTTAATAATAAATATTTAAGGAAATTAAATGTTGATAGTACTGCTAAAAGTATTTGTGATTAAAGATGAATTATTTAGCAATATTTTAATTAAATTATAACTGAAATTTTTAATCATGCTATTGATAATACTTTTTCAAAAAAATCTGATTTAAATATAAAAAAATGTAAGTAAAAATATTACTTTTTTGTCACAAATTGAAATATATAAATAAAATTTGATAATTAAGTTTCGTTCGGAACGACTTTCTTTCTGCTTATTAAAGCTAATTTTTAATATAAAATTTTTAATTTTGTACTAAAAAATTGCTTTCTGAAGCAATAAAAATCCGTCTTAATAAGTTTTGTTTGGGATGATTATTTTACTATTTTTTAAAACAATTTTTAAGAGTAAAATTAAAAAATTAATATTATAAAAATATACATGTAGATGACAATTATAATTTCAAATATATATATATATATATATATATATATATATATATATATATATATATATATATATATATATATATATATATATATATATATATATATATATATTTTGTGCTAATCTTATTAAAAAATATTATATATCATGTGCATGAATAGTAATAAAATAAATTAATTAAAAAATATATAGTATGGTGGTTGGG
Source organism: Dendrobium huoshanense (assembly GCA_016618105.1). Lineage (NCBI taxonomy): Eukaryota > Viridiplantae > Streptophyta > Magnoliopsida > Asparagales > Orchidaceae > Dendrobium > Dendrobium huoshanense. The sequence continues at coordinate 59,027,392 of CM028357.1, forward strand.
GAGAGCACCGACACAGAATAGTGTCGGCTGGAAAGATAAGAGTGCCATTCGGCCATACATATAATAATAATAATAAATGAATCAATTGGCTGTAACTGCCAAAAATTAATTAATGTTTGCAATGATTAGATCAATTATTTTGAAGGGTAGAAAGTGCCTTGGTTCCTTGGTCTTGTCTGGCCAGGTTTTTGGATGGCTAGGTGGTTAGTCGGGTCAGATTTAGAAGATGAATCAGAGATGAATCAGAACGTGTCATATTACTATTTTGATGTGTACTGTAGTTGTGTACTGCTGTGTATCGGGATGTAACATATCCTGATTCGCTTTCAAACGATCCGATAACCGCACAAAAAAAAAGAGTTGCAAGAGACATCAAAGTCTTACAATTAAAAAACTATGAAGGAAAAAAATCATGAGGTTGATTCCAGTAGTGTATGTCATTGATTATGAATAATATTTTTCTCAAGAAAAAGTATTTATATAATATAATAAATATATAACATATATAACGTATTATATATGGAGGTTGGACAAGCCCTATGATATTAGTTATCATTAAGAGGTCATTGGTGTGTTTGTTTAATTGTACTCTTTTAAGGAGTGGAGACCAGATACCAAGAAATTTAGTATAAATAATAATATTGATGTTCGAAGTCAGAGTTTGTGTCAAATATAGCATGTATTGATATTGTTGGCAATGTCAAGCGACAAAGTTAGCGAGCATTGCTGTAGTTATGGGACAATGATTAGAGAATTATAGTCGATTAATGGGGGTTAAAGGATTATGTTTGAGTGCAGTGGCCCGTAGTAGGTCAATGATGTCGGATGATAATATTCAGACGATGATGGTCGAAGGACCGTATTTAGACAATGGATGTTGGAGGATTATTGTCGAGGGATTGTAGTTAGTTATAGGAGGGCGATGCTGGTCAAAAGACCGTAATTGGGTAAAGGTGGTCGAAGGATCATGGCAGGTGGTGGATGTTGAACATCTATTGTTGGGTTATGACAGTTAGAGGACTATAGTCAAGCAAAAATGATCGAATGATCATAATCGAATAATGTGGGTAAGAGTATCATACTTGAATAATGTTGTTAGAGGACCATAATAAGAGATGGTGGTTGGAGGACTATAGAAGGGTAACTGTAGTTGAGAAACCGTAGTCGAGCGATAGTTATTGAAAGACAACAGTAGCAGCCATTTGATGGTCTAGTGGTCAAAAAATGGTGCTTTAGTGGAGCTGTAGGTTTATTCAAGCCTCTTTACTCTATTGAGTTTTACGACTACTAGCTCCAAGTCCCCCTTTGTATAGAAAGTGAGAGTCTATTTAAATATTTTTTAGAGTGACATGTCCAATAAATATGACGAAAACACATAATATTCCATCCGAAGACCTATATTGATTCTATCAATCATAATCCATTTTTCAATATTTAAGTGCTTTAATGATGTTGGAATTAAGCGATTTTGAACTTGTAGGATTTGTGCCATTGAAATGCTCAATTTGACTATAAATATGTAAGGTTTGGAATTAGTTTGATCTTTCAATTAATATGCTAAAGTTTTCTATTTTATTTCAAGTGATTTATCTGAGCTCATTCTAATTTTGATCATGATGACACTTTTGATGTCGTTGAGTTCATCTCGTTGAGATACTCATGTCACTTTTAACTTTGCTGAAATCAGAGTTCAAATGGTCTTGAATTTGATTATGAAAGTTTCAATTCAAATATGCATCGAAATTTGTATCCAATCAAGCTGATTTTTGATGGCATATCAATAATGAATAACAACCTTCTTAGAATTATCACACTTTGCATATCAAATTATATAAAAAAGCTAGTTCTCATCATAACAAAAAATCATAACCAATATCATGAATTGCACTAATCTCAACATAAATTATATAGCTATGAAGTTCATCTTGATATAATTTGCATTATAATATATTCACAAATTTCTTCCCAACATTACCTGACTTGAAGGTAATAGGGGTTTGACAAGCAACATTGATGAAAATTATAGTGAGAATGAGATATTTTCACTATTCATTGAACATTTATATATGTTGCGCACGAGATCTAAAGAATAAAAGAAAAAGAGGATTCTCTATTATGAGTAGAGTTATATATTAGGAGATAAATTAGAAGTTTATGAATATTTTGGAGATGATTTTCTACTATAAATGTGCTTTGAAGTATGTTCCATCTACTTGAGCTCTTTAGGCCCGTGAAGGAATCTCCTTTCTCTTCTTCCAATTCTCTCTTTTTATCTTTTCCTTTTCTCTTCCTTACTATTTATTATGATCTCCCCTCGTTCTCCTCCAACACGGTTTTATAAGTGTAATAAGAGTTTTATTAAAATTTTGTAAGAACTCGCTGGCGACTGAATCCCCACGCTCAACGATGAAGAAGAGTTATGTAAGACACAAAAAGATATAAGGAAGTCATGATGAGACTTAGTGACGAGGAACAACGAGAAAAGATATTGATAGAGCTAAATGGAGTCGGAATCTCATAGAAAAAATAAGGAAGAATGAGTGAAAATAGATAAAATCCATAAACATGCAAATGAAATTTTTTGATAAAAGTTAAAGATAAATGGTATTATTATTTGTACTTAAAGTTTAAGTATATTAAATATTTAATTATAAAATTTAGATATACACATATAAATAAAATAATTGTAGTAAGTAAATTAAAAAATGATTCTTTGCTCAAGTTGAGAGATATGAGGCGCTAAAGTTAAAAAAAAGGAAAAAAAAAAAATATATATTATTATTATATAAACAGCAAGTTATGGGGCGGTCTCGCGTCTCTCTTGCCTCTTTCTTCCAGCAGCAAGAAGCTGCAGATCTACCGACGTCGACTCTGTGAGCAATGGAGACGGGGAGTCTTAGATCCGAACTAAAGATCACATCTTGGACTATTCTCCTCTTCTCCCTTCTTTTCTTTTCCAGTATAAGCTCGACAGGTCAGTTCTAAGCTATCGAGCTCACTCTTCCTTCTTAGTTAGTGGTTCAGATCAAATGCTTCTAAGATGGTGAAATGGAATTACTGGAAATTGGTGATCAGCTTTGCTTCGTTGAGTTTCTATAGTTTTAGATGCCAAGATTGCAGTTGTTTTTGTCTCCAGTGTTTAGCATTTATAGATCGCAGGGTTTTCAGAAGTTGCTTCATGGTTTTATTCAATTGTATCTGATCTTGACTTATTAGCACTATAAGATGTCTTTTCTTCCGTTTCGAATAAGAGATTATAGGTCTTTGATTGGCATTTATTCTTCCTGCCGATATTTATAGTGTTGAATTTGAAAAGAAAGAAATTTATAACTCCCGGAATTGACAGTATGAAAACCTAGGTTAAATTTTGTTAATTCTGTTTGAATCTTAGAAAATGATTGGTTAATTTGATCTGAATACTCCTTTTTTTTTCTGGTTTTATAGAAGCTTATGATTCACTTGATCCAAATGGAAATATAACTATCAAATGGGACATCATGCAGTGGACTCCAGATGGCTATGTTGTAAGTAGACAATGCTAAAATCTATGAACGTAGTGATATATTATATATCAATTCGTTTTGATCAAATATTTTGTATTCTAAATGCTTTTAGGCTGTTGTAACCATGTACAATTTTCAACAATATCGTCATATACAAGCACCAGGATGGACCTTAGGATGGAAATGGGCAAAGAAAGAGGTGATCTGGTCCATGGTTGGGGCACAAACCACAGAGCAAGGAGATTGCTCAAAATTTAAAGGCAACATTCCCCATTGTTGTAAGAGGGATCCCACAGTGGTAGATCTACTTCCTGGAACTCCTTATAATATGCAGATTGCAAATTGCTGCAAAGGTGGAGTCATTAATTCTTGGGTTCAAGATCCTTCCAATGCAGCAAGTGCTTTTCAGGTCAGCGTGGGGGTAGCTGGAACAACTAATAAAACCGTTCGTGTTCCGAAAAACTTCACACTTAATGCGCCAGGTCCTGGGTATACTTGTGGGCAAGCAACTATTGTGAAACCTACTAAATTTATCACACAAGATGGAAGGAGAACAACCCAAGCTCTCAGTAAGTTTGATGTCACATGCTTTTGTTTTCCTTTGATTTCAAGTAGATTTCACCATTAGCCCAAGTATTTGGTGTCAGATTACCTATGTTTGAAGGATAGGGTACTGTAAGTAGGGTGATTGATTTGCAATTTATTTAGAAAAGATAGCTTTTCATGGAGGCTTCATGATTACCAATGTTAGTTTTTCGCTTTCTCTAGTCTGTAATTCAGGGACGTTTTCCTTTTTCTGCTCAGGCGTTCATATTAAACATTTTTATCTGATATGCTCCATTTATATTGCAGTGACATGGAACGTTACATGCACATACTCACAATTCCTCTCTCAGAAGACTCCTACATGCTGCGTCTCCCTTTCATCTTTCTACAATGAAACTATAGTCGACTGCCCGACTTGTGCCTGTGGCTGCCAAAATAACATAACTCAACCTGGAAGCTGCGTGGAGTGAGTTCTGTAATTTGAAAGTTTTACTTCCAGTGACTTGTTTATTTCTGTCTACCTATTGATATGTAACTTTCTCTTTGTTTGGCAGAGGGGATTCACCTTACTTGGCTTCTGTTGTGAATGGACCGGGCAAAAAGAGCTTCACACCTTTGGTACAATGCACATCTCATATGTGCCCTATAAGAGTCCATTGGCATGTAAAACTCAACTACAAAGAGTACTGGAGGATTAAGATCTCAATAACAAATTTCAACTATCGGATGAATTATACGCAGTGGAATCTTGTTGTTCAGCACCCTAATCTTGACAACGTCACCCAAATATTTAGCTTCAATTACAAGTCCTTGACTCCATATTCAGCAACCATAAGTGAGTTCAATCTTCCTTTTCCACTCTTCGAATCTAGATCCCCCTGTCTCACCCAGTACTTTTGTTATACTAGTTTCAAAATTTGAGATGCAATGAAATGCTCTATCTGTTTTTCTTGTGACATAAGTTTCTATTTTCTCTTCAGATGATACTGCAATGCTTTGGGGAGTTAAGTACTACAATGACCTGCTTATGGAAGCTGGTCCTCTTGGAAATGTGCAGTCAGAAATACTATTCCGCAAGGATATGTCGACTTTCACATTTGAGAAAGGATGGGCTTTCCCTCGGCGCATATACTTCAATGGTGATAACTGCGTTATGCCACCTCCAGATGCATATCCATGGCTGCCAAATGCTAGCCCAAGCCTAACTGCCTCGTTGATTCCTCCACTCATGGTCTTCTGTGCAGTTTTAGCTTACTTGCTGGGTTATCTCTACTAAAGTGCAAACTGTGAGCTTGTTTAAAGATTTGATTGTTTCAACTTTATAGCATGCAACAATGTTCTACGTTCCACAGTACTGGGAGCCTTATTCAAATACGTCCTCATCTTAATAATTAGTAAAAAAAGGTTTGAAAAGTGGGATTGGCTTCTCCAAAAGGTCAGAGAACTTCAGTTCTAGCATGGGAAGCAGGGTCAGGTTTGTCGTGTCCTATATCGAACAATTATGCTCCCAATCACAAGCAGCATATCAAAGCGGAATCACTACCTCATTAATTTCAAATAAGTTTTTGTAATTCAAATTTTTTCACCTGTCCCATTACAGTTCTAGCATGTTTTTATCTGTTTTACTTATTGCGGTAGAATAAGCTGCATAAGTCTATGTAATAAGGGAAAATTATGCTTTCCATGTTATTCTGTACCTCATTCACTTTTGTTCTATGAATGCCAAACCTATTGATCACCCCCAGAGACGGGAAGACTAATTATTCATCTCTATGCTACTATGAGACAGATGCTCCAAGTACAGTAGCAAAGACATGTAGATCATAACAAGCAAATGATTAAGTTCATTATACTTAACAAAAGGAAAAAAAAAAAAAACTTTAAATGACTTTCAATGTTTGTTGCAATCAGTAAAATTTGAGCTCAGACAATTCCTTTTTCTATTAAAAAGGAAATGGAAAACGTACAACCCGTTGTATGGAAGAAAATACAAAATATATACTGCTCAGATTTCCTTTCATTCTCACCTTCCTTTTCAGGCATAAACTATTAAATACCAACAAATTCAATTTATCTACACTGTCGAAAAATTTCATCAACATTCTAAACCTGAACATTTTTAGGTGATTACCATGATAATCAAGTAGATAACTGAAGCAGTTATAATAGATGTAATGACTGTACTGCTTACAGGAGCAGAGTTAGGCAAATGAGGATATGTGTCTGGGGAGGGTAGCATGCATTCATCACCATTAAAGTACACCTTTCTAGGGAACGCCCAACCTTTCTTGAGGGTGAAAGTGTCTTGATTCTTCTCGAGGAGTACCTCTGACTGCACATTCCCAGCAGGTCCTGCTTCCATTAGCAGGTCATTGAAGTACTTCATGCCATAGAACATACCCGTGTCATCTGCATCCAATGATTGTGATTAGGAACATAGATTCATTGCTCATGAGATGTCATTATTCTAATATATGATCACTGTATTGCTTATAGATATTTCTTATGTTTCTCTGTTTAGTCTTTTCTTCGGTTTTAGATGAATATTTTTTTTTAGTCTTTTTTATCTTCTTGTAATTAGTGAGCTGTCCTGTACTTGGCTATTAATAACCTATCTGTATCTTTCTCAAGGTGTGTGTGTGCATTCATTTTACAAACAAGAATAAAGAACCCCCATTGGAAAAGGGTATTGAGAGCTGTGATCTTCTCATTGTTTTTCTGTATTCCTCTCAAAAGCTTTTCGTTCCACTGTAAAGAGATTGTATGCAAGAACGAGTGCTTCTTGGATTAAGAATCTCGGTTTAACAAGATGTTATGCTAGGCTAAGGTTAACTTCAAGTGTTAGTCAATGCAAAGTAATCTACCACTGCAGGCTTATGTGGTCATCTTTATAGACGTTTTCAAGGAATTTGTTCCTATATAGTCCAAAAATTTTCAAACTAATTCTTTATTTGCACTTGAAGAGTCAATAACCATTAGTTTGCAATGAACTGTTATCAAATTTTGAAGGTTGCATAATGTTAAGAATTTTATTTTAGTAACAATTGTCATGAATAATGCTTGATTATTTTGTTGATGGCTTGATTATTTTGTTGATGGTTAATGGAGCCGAATCATTGCAGCTAACTCATTTTTCTTATGCCACCAATCCTACACTAAGCAATATATTGAATTTCATTTGAACGTGAATATAGAAGGATTAATAACGGTAACACATAAAATCTTCTTTCTTTGATCTTCTTGTGACTTCTCTTTCATATTTTTTTGGTTAGTTCTTAGCACCTGGTGTGCAGAAAAAAAGGCGATAAAGGGGCATTTGGTTTGTACTAAAGCATGATATACTTGTTAATGTAAGGAGCCTAAGTGTGATTTATGTCTTATGGAGTTATGATGAACTTACTTATGGATTGGTAGGGTACTAAAGGCTTGTAATCAAAGCTGAACACCTCGGTGACATTGTTGAGATTGGGGTGCTGCGCAACAAGTGTCCACTGTGTGTAATTTAGGCGATAGTTGAAGTTTGTGATAGCAATCTTCACACGCCAATAATCCTTATAATTGAGTTTCACATGCCAGTGCACACGGATTGGGCACATATGAGTTGTGCACTGGAGCAATGGCGTATTGTCCTTCCTTGGAGTATTGACTCCTGCCACACTTAGAAGCTTCGAGTCGCTTCTGCAATACCAGAGATATGTCATTTGTCATATTTCATATATGTATATAAGTATATTTGAAGTCATTTGGAATATATAATTAGGATTGAGGCTGACATACTTGATGCAGTGTTTGTTCTTGCAGCCACATGCACACTTCGGGCAAGGAGTGATTGTATCGTTGTAGAAGGATGATAGTGAAACACAGCAGCTTGGGTTCTTAGATGCTAGGAATTGTGAGTAGGTGCAAGTTACATTCCAGGTCACTGCACAATCACACAGCAATCTCTTGATTAAGATAAAAGACAAAATACTAGAACTATCCTTCCCTGGCAAATTAAAATTATATGTGAAAATAGTCTTGAAGTTAAAGCTATCACAATTCAAAATCTTGATTAAGATATTTTTTGTTTTGCTTTCACAAGCCTCATAATTTTGTCCTAGTGATGCAACTTTGTAGATTGTTTTTTAGGATTATAAATGTACCGAGCTAAGTTGAATATTATCTTATTTAAGCTTGTGCATCTACCTTATTGAGTTTGAGCCAAGCTTAAAGATTAACTGAGTTCTAAAATATTTTTCAAGATTTATTCATTTATTTCTTTTATTGAGTTCAGGGTATAATCTAATTTTAATCAAACTTACGTATATGTATACAAGTCTATCTAACTATATATAAACATAACTAATTATATATAGGATGTTAATGATTTAAATATATTGTTTTATTACTAAATATGTATGTATCAATAATTTTCATCAAAATAATATATAAAAGATTCAATATTATTTCTAATGCTTTGTGAATTTCAAATGGGAGTTAAAAAAATAAAATTGAATCAATTCATATAGCTATTTATTTTGCTTTTTGCTTGATATTTTCACCATTTTGCATATTTCTAGTAATATATAAAATTTTTAAGGTTAAAACCTTAAAGGATATTAAAAAGGTTAATATAAGAGTACAGACTAAGGTTTCGTTTGGGTTGGCTTTCTTAAAAAAGTTGTTTTAAGAAGCAATAAAAAAGCCATCCCAAATGAAGCTTAAGTCATAAAAAATGTAATTAAATCATTATTAAACAATTATTTTGTTGGGCTCTAAGTGAGCTATTTGTTGAACAATAAATGAGCATATTCATAAATATAAACAAATAAGTGGATTTTTGTTTAGGCTTGTTCATTTTTTTATTGAGTTTTAATAATTCCATTTAAGCTTGTTCACCTTTCGAAATAAATGAACATAAATGAGAGCCTTAAGAAGCCATGTTGAGTTGTTTATAGTCTATTAGTTCACTTGCAACCTTAAAGGTCATCCATCAGAAGTGCTCCAATATGAACACACTTGATGAAGAAACTTAAGGCGTCACACTAACAAATATCTGAATGTTTAGGAGTTCAACTTCATTAATTTCTAACAGATCTTTATTTAACTTACTGAGTGCTTGGGTTTTTCGTCGGAGGTCAGGAGTAAGGAAAGTGGTGGATGGCACGACCTTTGCAGGGCCGCAAGTGTATCCCGGGCCAGGTCCCAACAATGTAAAGTTCGTCGGTAGCTTCACCGTCTTGTTTGTCGTGCCGGCAAGTCCAACACTGACTTGGAAGGCTCCAACTGATGCTGATGGATCCTGACCCCATGCTGCAATAACCCCTCCCTTGCAGCAGTTTGCAATCTGCTGGTTATATGGCACTCCAGGGAGCAAATCAACAACTGTAGGAGTCTTTTTACAGCAGTGAGGAATGTTTCCTTTGAACTTGGAGCAATCTCCTTGTTCTGTTGTTTGAGCACCAACCATAGACCATATGACCTCTTTCTTTGCCCATGACCATCCTAAGGTCCAGCCTGGGCTCATTATGTGCCGATACATTTGGAAATTGTTCATCGTCACCACAGCCTTATGACAAATTTTGGAATTAGAATTGATGATGAATGTTCTGCTATGTAAGGTTAGATCACCACTTTTCAATTTGAATGGAGGTAATTTGTCATGAAATATTAATTCATCTTATTTGAAAGTAGTAGAATATGACATTTCAAGAAGATTTGTTCATCAAAATAAGTGAAATATTTCTGCATGTTGGTATGATTGTAAAACAATTTCAACATATTTGAGCAACAAATGTGCCTGTAATTGTTCCTACTTGTTATCTTGCAATGTTTAAAAGCAGAGAAAGTACCTCTAAATCATATTGACTTCATCATAAACCATTTGTTAATAATTTGCTCTAAAGAAAAATTGAACATAAACTTCAGGAAGAAATAAGAATTCAATGAAGATATCTTACCACATAGCCATCAGCAGTCCATGAGATTACATCCCACTTGATCGTAATATTACCGGTAGGGTCCAATGGATCATAAGCCGCTAATTCAAAGCAAATTTCAATTAAAAAATCGGAGACAAAATAACTAAAAACAAACATAAAAACACAATATAATTGATCATCTTATGATTAAAGAAGCAACCTGCAGAAGAAAACAGGAAAGCAAACAAGAAGATAAAGATCATCCATCTTAGTTGGAAATGCAAACAGGTTCGGCATCTTTTTGAAGAAATTTCTTCAGCATTGCAGGAAGAACTGTTCAGCTCCATTAATGGCAGCGCAGAAGATTCAGTGGTGAAATAAAAATGGAAGTTTCAATGATTCTGTGAGGTTTTAAAGAGATAAATGTGAAGAAGAAGCTTCGATGGCTCACCCACAGGTTTGTTGGCTACTCCTAATCATAATTTCATCATTCTCCAATTTTTCACTTCTCTCTTTTTCTTTTTATTTTTCTTCTATTGTAGTTTCTCTGCTCTGAAGCAAAGAGTTTGGTGGCTGAAGAGGGAGAAAGGAGGTAGGAGGATTGAAGGTTACCATCCAACGGTCATCTGGAAGGTGCGGAGTAATTAAATTATCTTCAGCTGAGACTACTCTTCATTAATGATATAAATACTCTTAAGGCCATCTAAGTAACCACGTTCTATTATAAATTAAGGGTTGATTCACTCAACTCGGTTTGAGTCACCAGAAACTGCTTGGCACGATTTTGTGTGTACTTAATTTGGCATGAAAGAAGGTAGAGTTGGCAGCAAGTAACCAGTCCCCATCAGAGGATTGATTATTGCTTGACAACTGAGCTCCACCAAATGAGCATGACTTCTCCTTGCCACAAGCTAACCAAAAATTTAAAACAAAAATAAATAAAAGAATTAACACAAAGGTTATTTGCATTAAATTTCTTATAATTTGATCCTTCTCTGTAAAATATAATAGTTATAATAATTTTAAAATTTTACTGGAAAATGTAGACAAAATCTCATAGTATTTATTTTCAGAATGAGTGGGAAATAATAAATGAATTACATGCAAACTGCGGTTAGACCGATCCAGCCGGTCCGACGGATCGGCCCAGGCACTAACAGAGAAGAAATTCTTATAGGATCAACTGTATCCTGCTATTTTCCTTTCTATTTCATCAAATAATACAAATTATCTACTGTTTTACTGTTTTTGTGCGGATTTTGATGGAGAATTCTCATTGTTTTCTGAAAATTGATAGAAAATACTTGAGATCTACAAGTGTTTCCTATCAACTGCTCAACCTAGAAACCATATGTGATTTCTCAATAGTATTTATGACACCTTGCTGAATGATTTTGCAGTCTGAATCCATTAAATCTTTAGAAATGCTTCATCGTGCTCAACTCTTATCGGCTTGGCTGTTGCCTGTTCCCGTACTAAACTGCTTGCCATCATGCTTTTTTCTTTTGAACCAGAAAATAAAACTATGCTTGGCTTTTATGTATTGACCTGCATTTATATTTTAAGATTTCTGCTTCTTTTAACTGTTTTCCTGTTCAGAAAATATAGAAGATAAGACTTCAAAATAAGGAGAGCTCTTCTTGTAGAAGGAGATCCGTAAATAAAGGTACATACTTGTTAGTTTTATTTATTTACATAGAAGACTTTCAAAACAAATAAAACAACATTATACTATATATAGAAGAGGATACAACCAGCTTTTCATATATATGCGCCTCGTAGTGTGAAATTTAGCTAATTGAATTGTATTATTATTATTATTTTGGGCAGTTTGAGCGACTCGAGTGTGGCTTTCGTGGGAGGAATGAGTTTCATCAACCAACAAGCCATAGCTCGAGCCGGAATTGTATTTTAACTATCTCAAAAAATTACCAATGATATATCGAAAATTGATTAAGTAGGAAGTAAGGCAAGGTAAATTGAAAGTTCACAGTATGGAGGCGCATGGATTTGTGGGGCAATCAAAGGGGCACATAAGATAATTCCTGGCATTACAATGCAACATAAAACAGGTTGTCATCATAATATGCGTACTCCTACTCTGAAGGTATCCCCATAAAGAAGGAAAAAAAAAAAAACACCATTTTACTTTAATTTTACTGTTCTTTTCATTTGTGCTTCAAAGGGATTTGCTTAAGGACTACAAAATTCCCCAGTGTTAAAATTTTATTTGTTGGTAACTTGTAAGGCAACAATACATATTGATTTCTCATATGGTAAGTTCCTATGACCAATATAAAGGGCTTTTTAGGCACAAGTAGGATTTAGTAAATTATGTAAATCCAGACTGAGAAATTTTGAGAGGATTAAAATATGAAAGTTGTTTGCATTGTAACCGTTAAATATTGTTAAATCCTCATACAATGTTTGACTATTTATTTTGGGATTTAAATTTTATGTAGAGGAAATTCATATCTATTATTAAATCAATATTGAGTCTAAAATGGGATTTATCAAAACGAACAACAACATCAAGCATTTATCTTACTACATGAGGTTAAATACATGAATCCTTTTTCTTTATTGTATCTTATTAATAGTTAAGGATTTATCAAAGCCATGGATCTAAAATCCCAAAAAATTGTTTGGCAGGATTTAATCTAGATCTTCTTTAATCCTGCCAAATATATAAGAGAAATTTACATACATACCACTTTATTTCATGCTATTTGCATATCTAATATCCAAAACATTAATATTACATGCCTACCATCTATATATAGCTTTAATATCAAATATATCACTCCTATAATACTTTTCCACCATTCATACCATTCTATAAACTTTAGTATTTCATTTCTTATACTCAGTTTTGTTCTATTGGTGGTAGGCATGAAATATTACTGTTTTGGGATATATAAATAGTATGAAATAAAGTGGTATGTGTGTAAATCTCCTGGGAAAGTTACATACATACTACTTTATTTTATGCTATTTACATATCTAACTACATACACTTTATTTCATGCTATTTACATATCTAACTGAATGACCAAATAAGTGTCATATTCTTAGACCATAATAGCAATTTTCAAAGTTCTATAGTACCTTGGCCATGCATACGAGAAAGTATAAGCTAAATTGATGGAATTCGACCATCATCACGCTTTCAATGATCATCGCACATTATATCAGAAGCAGAACAAAAAGCTGTACCAAATGCAATAACAAGGCTTGCTATGCATTAAAGGTTCCTAAAATTCATTAAAGCCAGATGATTAGCAGAACAAGTAAGAAAAGCTGAAAGATGGCACTTTTACGAAAATGCAGAAAAGATTAAACCAAAATGAAAACATTGGAGAACTTCGAAAACAATCACAAGAAAGAAATTGAAGAGCAGGATTCAGATACCCATGGAAATGCTGTCCTGGCCTAACAAGAGATTTGACTTCAATTTCTTTGTAGTGGCAGTGCTTCGATCACCAAAATCATCATCATTTCCGAATTCAAAGTTCAAATCTGAAAAGTGATTGTTCCTGTTTTAAAACCCTAGATTTAACTCTTGTAAATAATCAAATATCTAAGATATAAATAAATATTATTATACATAACACGTTTATGTAAAAAATAATATGATTTTGTAGGTTTGGGTGTACGAGGAGAAGAAAGATAGAGGAAAAGAAGAGTTCAAGAGAAGATGCATAAACTAAGATCATGAGGAAAAGAAGAGTTCAAGAGAAGATGCATAAACTAAGATCATTCGCAATCAAATGACATACATGTGATTGTTACATGCCAAATGATCCAATTAAACGTGTTTCGCCCGCTATTCTTTGGGAGTGAATAGAATCACAATGTTCACACCCTATTTTTTTCTGTGTTCGAGATTTGCCGAAAAAATTTGTGAAAGAGGAGAAAGATGGTTACCTATGGCAGCGAGATGAAGAAGCGGATAAAATGGAGTTCGATTGGAGACGAATTACAGCATATTGGAGTTCTACTATATTTCGGAGTGGAAAGAAAGTTTTTTGGTTGGAGATGCCCTAAGTGTTTTGATATATTGACTTACGTCTAACTTTTTAAGTGATTTTGTCGCCATCCATATTTGAGACCATAAGTAGTATTCATCATTTTTTTGTGACAAGCATTTTAGCAAGTAATTTTGGGGCACTCGATTCAGGCACATGAGAGGACTTTGGGATGAGCTAGCAGCCTAATGCGAAGTGTTTAAACCGAATCTCTTCCTAAAGCTCATAGGAGCTGATTTTGTTCTTATAATGACTTATCCAAAAGACCATCACCATCCTCCTCAATCATTCAATGACCACCATTTGGATTGCTTCCTTTACATATTATAGATAACACATAGGGGATTTCTTTGGTCTCTATGATGGCTCTCTACGAAGCATCCTTGTCACTTTTTAAGATGTGTATTTTCTAATTAGTTGTCTAATGGCTATCATATAGTATGGTTAGCATATGTACCACTACAACTGATCTTGCAAAGTTAAATCTCTCTCTCTCTCTCTCTCTCTCTCTCTCTCTCTCTCTCTCTCTCTCTCTCTCTCTCTCTCTCTCTCATGAATATAGGCTAGAATACCAAACCATTTAAATTATTGGTTATTTAAAACTCCTCTCTCCTTCATCATTCCCTTTCTTTTTAGGGATGCCTCTCTCCATTTCTGTTAAAAAGTAAAAAAAACTCTATACCTCAACCTTTCTCATCTATCTTTATAATTTTTTTTAAAGATAAAACTCATAAAGGGGCCTACACTTTAATTAATAAAATGGATACAAGTCCTAAAAGGATTAAGAGCTCTTTAAAAATACATCATTTGAAGCAAAATCTAATGAGCATATGATCATATCTAATAAAATAATCAAAGGAAAAAACAAGAAAAATAGCTAAGAAGCCGACAGGGAGATGAAGCCAGCATCCACCAAGATCAGGGCTAACCATCGGAAGGGAAGCTGCCTCCAAAATGAACAACATCAGCTTCCAAAGCTCCAAACACGAGCACCCTTGAGCTATGCAAAAATTAACATCCTCCAAATATAGAAAATAAGACCAATACCAAACCACACATAACGACACCACCAACAAGGCAGAACAGAGGAACTACCAAGAGAGCGACACAAACATCAACAGAAGAAACTCACCAAACACCTAACCATCAATAACCTAAAACAAAAGAATCCATATAGCAATAAAAGCAGTGGCCTCAAGACTAAAGGAAATAGATACACAACCAACCACAAAGCAATAAAAACAACCAAAAGATCCAAAAAACATAGAAACTAACAAAAAAAAAAAAAAAAAAAGGCAAGCCGCAATCTAAAGAGCCCAAAAACTATTTGGCATTGGATCTACCACTAAAATACATGAAATTGAAACTTTTACATTTATTTTTCTTGCCAGTTTACGAAGAATCCCTCATTAATCACCTGGAACACATTTAAATCACTTTCTTCTAGCAAACAGGTGACCCCCAAAATGTCAGTTTTCATTAGATTTATAAATGATCCAATCAAAATGATCAATTGGATCAGCCAATTACACTTTCCCGTCACCCATCAAAAGCCGCATCTTTAGAAATAGGTGAGATAGGCAAACTAATAACAGGAACCATATCAGAAACATCCACACCAAAATTAAGAAGAGTAGCACCATTCTCAGGGACAAGAGGAGAATGACTTCTCCCCTAAGGCTCATCAGCCACAATAGAAACCTTATTCCTTAAAGTCTCCCAGGCTCCAAAACAAGCATACAAGTAAATTGGTTGTCAGAGAAATTAGAAGCAAAATTTAAAAATGAATCATTAACTATAACATTATCAACTGCAACAACATTAGTACCAAGAGTCAATGTAAGGTTAGATGTATGATTCACTATATAATATATAATAGTTGTTGTATTGCAACCCATAGCATTATTAATACCATCTCTATTTTCATAATAAGAAAAATCAAGAGGTAAACCAACAGACAATGGAGGGGTAGCCGTATTATAGGCATTAGAATGCACCAAATCACCAATAGGATACAAAGAATGATGCACAACCACAATCTTCAAAATATCCATATTTTCATGCAATGTTAACTCAGCATAACCATTGTCATACACATTATCATTAAACTTATCACCCACATTTACAGAGATAGGGTTAATTATGGGAGCTTCAACTAGATGACGACGTAAAATGCAACAATCTATTTTTGAAAACCCCAAAGATTTGCCTTGAGCACAATAAGAAGGAAAATCATCCATTTCCACAAATTGAATATATCCCAAATTTTCAGGTCCTAGCCACACTGAATCTGGATAGCATTTGGTGACCTTAACACAACAAGAACATGAGTGATAGAGGGCATTGAGCTATTAGAGGTAGCATTATCCATTTTTAAAGGGTGGCCAAATAAGGAATCCAAACTGTGAAGGATACGAAGAGAAAATATGTGAGGTCGAACGTTAGGGAACGAGATTCAAATCAAAATGATAGGGCATTCCACATGAATATCAAAAAGAGGAGCCCACTTGGATAGTTTCATGTTTCAATTGTTAATAAAATAAGAACGGTGTGAGAACACTATACAATAATCTAAATCATTAACTAACTTTATCAACACATGCTTTGAGTTGAGCAAATTAATAGAAAATTCACCAAGAAGCTGGAATTGAAGAAGAATTTGCTAATTGCATCAAGACAGGGTCAATGCCCTAGAAATTTGTCAACCAATGTGAACTTGAAGGGGGCATCAAGCGCAAGAATTTCATCTTCCGAAATCCACAACGACGATAACCCATGGTGAGTAGTGATTTTTAGGTCAGGAAAATTCGACAAGGGAAAAACCTCGGATAGAGCGTCTCTAAAAGAATGAGTATTCTTCTTCCCAATAAAAAAAATTGGGGTCATTCAAACGATTAACCGCCATTCACACCAGATTACTGGCCAAAGTTGAAGAATTGAAAGAAAAAAAAAGAAAAAGAAAAATAGAAAATAAGAATCTTCCTTGATGATGAATCAAGCAACATAGGTCTCCTGCAGAGTGGCGCAGAAGTGGATGGATAGGGCAGAGAAAACCCTAGCGGAGCCCATGCGAGCAATGTCATTCTCCCAATTCATCATTAACCTTTAAGCGATGTATCTTTGTCATTCTCAATGAATAAATTAAACGTTAAGTTTCTTTCCCTGATCACTTTCAATGTTTCTCATTGACTAAAAATAATTTTATGTAAATATGTAAATACTAATTTATTTGTCATTAATTACCAAATAAACAATGCCATACGAGAGATTTAGCCCCCACATTGGGAGAGATTATAGGGGAAATAACATGACCATTTATTTGAGAAAGTTCTATTTCATTCAACTCGATAGTTCCATCACAAAATACCTCCATGCATAATCTAATTTTAATCAGAAAAGAGCAAGAACATTTCACTTATTTGTAAGAATCAAACATCATTAAATACAACATCAATTGTGTTAATTATTATTGGTCACTCTTAACATTTTTAGAGAGGCAAAAGCTATATAAGAAGAAAAAGCATATTGTGAAGTGGCCTAATTCAAATTAAATTAATTTTCATATATGAAATTTTCTATGAAACATGCTCATTTCCTAAATTAACATCTTAAAACAAGATAGGGATAGGGTTTGTCTTTCATCAATTTTAGCATTACCCACATCACTTTTGGTTTATAAATGGCCACTAAAATTGGCCTTTCTTCAGGCAAGAAGTTCTTTTAGTTTTATTAGCAAACAAAAAGGAAAAAACTTCATTTTTAGCTTTGAGGTCTTTGATGCCATAAAAGTAAGCTACCATTTGTAATTTAGATGACCAAGAATTACTATAAATTTAATCCATAATTACAAATTATTTTAAAAATATAATTAAATATTTATTTTACTAATTATACTTTTAAATTTATAATAAAAAATAATAAATTTAGTCTTCCATTTGATCAAATGATTTGAATAAATAATTAATATGTTATTTAATTAGTTTTCCATTTGATCAAATAAATTTAATATACTTTTACTTTAATTAAGAAAATATTATTAAAATTAAATTTTTTTATTATTAGAGCTCATTAATTTATGGTAAGTGCATCCATTTATGTGGAGCTCTCCCTATTCACAACATAAATAATTAATGCACAACACAACAATAATGATCCCTTTTCATTGATGGGAGTCACAAGTTATGTACTATGATTATGATTGAGCAAATATATAATAACTTTCAAGAACATAATAATACAATGAAGATTAATTGATTCCACAAATATCTATTTGTCCTACCAAAAAAACTGATATAAAACGATTGATTCAATGGAAAAGGGATGGATCCTTAGAGAGAAACTTTTGGCAACAATAATTATGCTTCGTTTGGGACAATTTTTTTATAGCTTTCTAATAAAAATATCATTAAAAAGCTGACTTAAATGAAGTCTTAATTAATTTGAAAGCAATTATTAGTTCAATAAAATTTATTATACTACGAAGAAAAAAAGGGAAAAAAATCAGACAAAAGAAAGAGCCAAGAATAGACATCCATGTCTACAAGGTGGAATGGTACAATTGAATTATTGATGCATGTGATATCTTTCATGAAATATGCATGAATGATGTCTTTTTTTTGTGCTTATGGTTCAGCATATTTCTATGTTTATTTATTCTCATTATTCTATTTGTAAACTTTAAGTCTTTTTAATCCTAAAATACACAAAATGTTGTTAGTCTGTTAATTATGATTTGATTATAAATTTTAATAACAATAATGATAATTAGATTAGCTTTAAATATGTGGTTGAAAGACTAAAAAATATAATTAAAGATTAACTTTTAAACATAGTTTTCTTTGAAAATCTAATTAAAGTTTTTATTTCATTTTTTTTTATTTTCTAAATTATTCATAGCAAGAAACAATTATTTACAACCAGACTTGTTAGAGTGTGATATCAATGATGGCTTTTCTTTTTACTGACTATGTTTACTCTGTGCTATATAAATGCAGGAAATTATTTATTTCTCTTCGTATTGGCTGTACGGCTGGCAAGGTTAGTTTAATTTGCATTTTTGTCTTTATTGAAGATTATTACTGGTTTTTTGGCAGGAAGAATGAGCAGAATAAGATCATCAGTTGCTTCCTTTTTTGGGTTCTGTTTACTCACAGACCTAGGTTTTTGTGGAATTATTTTTGTAACTGTAGAAAAAGGAACCACCACCTCATAGGGTTTTATTTTACTTTTTTTCTTGTAGCTCTTTCGAGCAGTAGGAAGCTGGAGGTTCCTTTTAAGGACTTTGTAACCTTTTTTGAATATTAACACGTAGGCCCATGAGTGGGTTTTAACCAAAAAAAAAAAAAAAACCAATAAGAGAGTTAATGCCAGAATATTTTAAACGTTAAAATTATAAAGCCCCCGATAATTTTTTAAAGTTTTGTTTTTCTATGAATTGATTTATAGAAATTTTTATAAATAGAATATATATATATATATATATATATATATATATATATATATATATATATATATATATATATATATATATATATATATATATAATATATATATATATATATATATATATATATGTAGGTTTTTCTTATGTATGTATTTTGGGTGGAATTTTATTTCTGCTGGGTCGTCAGACGTAGAAGCCAATTTTGCTATATATGGCTCGGTCCACATTTTTTTTGCAGGAAGTTCGTGCTGAATGTTGATCCTATGTTCTTTCTTTTTTGGGTGATGTCTCCTTGCAGCCATAGTATATTCTTAGGTATTTTTGTAACTATTAGTATAAGGAACCACCGGCTCTTAGGTTTTATTTTGCTATATTTTGTAGCTCCTTTGAGCATTAGTTAGCTGGAGGTTCCTTTTAAGGACATTGTAATTCTTTTTTTATATTAACGCGTAGACCCCCACTGTGAGTTTAACCAATATATATATATATATATATATATATATATATATATATATATATATATATATATATATATATATATATATATACACTAAATATATCCTTGCATGCTCAATATTATGAAAATTAAAATTGCATCATTTTTTTGCTAAATTTATACTGTGACAATCAAATTTTCTAATAAAAAATTTGTTTATATAACTAAAGAAACAACCCTGATTGAAGTTGTTAATTTTCATCATTAGTCCTTTCATTAGTATTGTCTTCAATTTCTTAAAAATAAGGATCTTAAAATCAAATTAATAAATTATATACGTCGAACATAAGCAAAATACTTTGAAGAATCTTAGTAGCATACTTCAAATTTTCAAATATGGTTGTTCAGTCTTTTCAGCTATAAAACAGAAAAAAAAGGCAAGATAACTCAACATGCTTGATTTTTAATTTTAAAATGATGCCCATAAATTAAGATGAGAGAGAGAGATTAGAGATTTGTTATGTAACTGATTAGAGATGTTGTTTAGCTTAAAGGAAAGCATAATCATATGCTTTCGATTCCTTTAAGGATTTATAATTCGTTTTGATATATTAACATGTAAGCCAATTGCATGAATTGATGAGAAGGTTTATGTAATTTTGGTTAAGTTTGGCCTCATTAAATAGGTCTTAATTGATTAATGTATATTTATTTATAAAATTACTATTGTAATTCATTTATATATTGCTAAATGAAATATTTCTCATAAAAAAACATTGTTGATAGTTTAGTCAAATATTAAATATTAATTATTTTAAAAAATGATTAAGATTATATTTTTATTACAAGATTTTAATCTAATATATCTTAACATACTGAATTAAAAAAAATTCAAATTTTATTAAACGATTCTATTTTAATTTTTTAGCAAAGCATCATGGCTGATCAAACTAGTTCTATGATATCGGGCTGTCAAATCAAAAAAATCTTTCCTAAATTGTGGGAAATGCCGGTCTGCCTCAAACCCAATCATGGCATCTAAACTAGTTAAAGAGTACAAAGCATCTACGCTTGCTTTCTTATGTAGGCTTAAATAAACAAGCCTATGTCGCTATGTACTTCTATCTATAAAGAGAAAAGCTATCATGGCTGTAATGCTTAAATTTTTTTATTTTAATGATGAGCATTAAAGTGTAATATATATATATATATATTGAAATTGTGATCTTAAATGAATGATTCTCCTATAATCAATAAGTCACTCATGTGAATTCATTTTCTTATGATGTTCATGCTAATGAAAAGCAAAGAAATTACTTATTTCAAGAATTTCTTTTAAATTATGAGTTGAGTACTATTGAATTATTTATCATAGAATGTTTGTAACTCTTTTTGGTCTGTTGATTGAGAACTTTTGCTGACAACTAAAAGATTTTTGGTTCGGATCTTACGTATCTGATGTGTGTATACATTTGTCATAGTTGACCTAAATGTTAAAAAAAAACATTATAATATATATTTTTTTTGTTATTAAAACTCACATAGGGGTTTACATGTTAATTAAAAAAGAGGATTACATGTCCTTAAAGAATCATCAGCTTCCTAAAAATATAATATTTAATGTAAAACCTATGAGTCGTTAATTCAATCAATTACATGAAATAAACAAAAAGAAAAGGTGCAGGACAAACCATCGAGAGGACTCATCAAAAGCAGCTAGGAAAGCCACAACAACCAACCATCCAAAAATGCCTCCAACCGACAAAAATCACCCACAAACCCACAAAGAAAATAACCGATAGAAAAATTAGGGAAGAAATGAGATAACAATACAGAAAAATAGAGGGCCAAGGGAGGAAAATCACAGCAAATTAACCACCAGAGCAATCAAACCCACAACTTATTATTATATGACTAGTATAGGAAGTGAAATTATCATAAACCTCTTTTGGACAATGTTATGCATCATAAATTTTTTTATGTTAATCAGAACAATATGGATAAAAGTAGAAAAGAGAGCCTCATGCATTGACCCTCTCATTTTCGTCCATCACTATACTGTTTACATCTCATTCCATTTCTCTCTTATCATTTACTGAATAATATCTAAGTAATATTTTCTTCCCTTGTCTGTAATACACAATTGGAATACGAGATATGGAACACTACACAAAATCACGAACATTTCAACATCGTGTACGTTATATGTAGATTTTCATAAAAAAAACTTGTATATTTTCCAAGGAAAAGAAGAAATATCAATGAGCTTTATAAGAGGTTCCTGTTCATTTTCTAAGTATGTTTATTTTTCTTATTGTCTTATTATTTTTGCTTGAAAACCGTACATTCCACAGGATTATTATTTCTAGAATAGAAACACCTACTCGTCATTGGTTCCAATTCACAAACTCTCTCCTTCTTCCTGCTCTCTTTTGTTTCTACGGTTTCTATCCTTACCTGCTTCTTCTTCCTCCTCTGATTCTCCTCTACTTATGGATCTGTCTTCTTCAAGTGAGAAGCTGTGTTATGTTCACTGTTC
Organism: Dendrobium huoshanense; assembly: GCA_016618105.1. Classification (NCBI taxonomy): domain Eukaryota; kingdom Viridiplantae; phylum Streptophyta; class Magnoliopsida; order Asparagales; family Orchidaceae; genus Dendrobium; species Dendrobium huoshanense. The sequence goes on from CM028357.1 coordinate 59,049,787, forward strand.
ACACTGCAACATTGTTCTTGCGGTAATGATCTTCCATTTGCTTTAGCGTAGTGAAATCCATTTGAAGGAAATTAAAATAGCCATTATGGTTCTTTTTATATTCCTAGTTGCATATATATGTATATATATATATATATATATATATATATATATATATATATATATATATATTATATATATATATATATATATATATATATATATATATATATATATATATATATATATATATATATATATATATATATACAGATAGAGATAGAAAGGGAGTTCTTTACTTTTAAAGGGAGAGAGAGAGAGAGAGAAAGAGAGAGAGAGAGAAGAGTGTGTACATTTTAAAATACTTATTGTTGTGTTTGGTATTGCAGGTTGAAGTTCCATGCAGTAGAATGATGGAGACTGTAACAGTGAAGTGTGGGCACTGCAATAATATCTCCTTCATTAGCCCTGAACCTAAACCTAATTCTCAATACTTTGACTATCAAATGGTTAGATTTTCCTCTATATCTATTAATTATAATAGATATAGATATGTAGAATTTGTTTATAATGATCGAAATCATTAAATTTGTTTTTTGAAAAAAACTATTTATTAAAAATTTTCTGCATTGTAATCAAGCCAAATCGTCTTGAATTTCCTAAAAATATTCTCATCTGATAACTTTTTTCTATTCAGTCTGAATTTTCTAAGCCAAGTTTTAAAACTTTGAATCAGGATTTCACTATGGGACAGCAATCGGATGCTTCTTCATCAACTTCTATTGAGCAAAGAACCGAAGCTCCTCCTGTTGCAAAACGTATTTAATTATTATTATTTCATTGTTTAAAGTCACTGATCATTCACTTTATAGTTATCTTTCTGAATGTCTGATTGCATTTTCCATCCATTTGATTGATAATGGCAGCTCCAAAGAAGAAGCAGAAGCAACCAACAGCTTACAATGTCTTCGTGAGGTACACAGAAAAGATAAAAAATGTTGCCTAAAACATTCCTTCTTTCTATAATTTCAATTGCATTCAATTTTCTCTATAGTAAAGCTTTATAGAAAATAATCTGGAGAAAGTAAATTTATATATTAATAAAAAACGATATTGGAGATGATTAAGATTAGCTGTTAATTAATTACAAGCAATTAAGCTACTTATATGTATAAGCATACTTTTGTTTTGTTTAATCCCCAACCAATTGATGAATTTAATAAATTTTGACATTAAAAATGTTTTTCAACTTCTAAAAACCAAGTTTGATGCTTAATTTAATCCGTGAGATTGTATTTCGATTGTATTTGTTTTTTGCTGTTCTTTTGCTCTCATGTATTTTTGCTGTTTTGCGTCCTATAATCTTTTTTTGATCTTTAATAAATTTTTAGTTAAAAAAAAAAATCATGAGGATACCATGCAATAAATCAAATCTACTATATTATTGAAATTTAATTTTTAGGTATAGTCACATTCTTAGATAGTTTAACTAATTACTAATTTAAAATTAGTCATTTTTTTAATAAGTATGATTAAAATATCTTTTACCAAACCTTTTTAAATTTATCAGATTTCTCTTAAATTATCAGTAATTTTGTTTTCTGATTAGGTATGTTTATGACTAAAAATTACTATATATTTAAATATACTTTTTAACAAATAGAAGTAATCAAACTTTAATATTTCTTATACATTTATGAGATAAAAACACATAGTTAATGATATTTTTTTTTTCATTATATCAAAAAGAAATGTCAAGTAAAATGAAATACAATGTAAATTACTTTTTTTTTTAATAAATGTATGTGATTATTATATTTTATTGAAGTAAAATGAATGCAACATAAAGCCTAACCATGATGGTGACTGATGACGTTCGACAATGAGCAATGCTGATAAGTGGTGGCCGATGGTAGCGGTTGGTAATGGTCGACAATGGGTGGTGGGTAGCAGTGGGAACGATCGACACCAACAGTAGAGAACTAATCAGTATAATTAAAAATCAATCGAATTTAAAAATTTTTAAATACACCAAAATTGAACTAGATATATGAATTTCAAATACTATAAAATTTTATTCTATATTCCTTTTACGTAAGACTGAACACTGATATTTTTAAAACCCTTATATTTGGAATACTTTGCGTACGCACCTTTTACTTCAAACCAAACAACTACCCAAGTAAAACAAAGTAACAATTACAAATCATTTGCTACATATTCTCAATGACATGTAATTGCAGCATTAAATTCCAGTCGTTCATGGTGAGTGTAAAGTTTGTTTATATATAAGGGAAATTAATTAAATTGTCTTAAATCTTAATCACCATTTAAACATCTCTTTAATAACTAAGAGCTAAATAAATAATGAATTAAAAAGCTTCAATTTCTTATATCATATGTATAAATTTTTTTTACATAGAAATGTACATCAATAATTTAAACTTGCTTGAATATAGGCAGGAGATACAGCGAATAAAAGCTGAAATGCCAGAGATTACACATACAGAGGCCTTCAGCATGGCATCAAAGAATGTACGTATGGTTCTCCATTGCATCTTAATTTCTTCTTTTTCTACTACATCATCATGAAAAATAGAGCTTTCATGAGACTTGCTTGACTAATGATATACTAAACTTTATAATATTGCAGTGGGCAAGGTATGGTGGTCCTTTAAATTATGGTTTAAACCCTTTGAATACAATTTCTGACGATAATGAATCAGTGGAATCAGTCTCAATCAAACATGTAAGTGTCCAATTAATTTATTTTTAAAAGATTAAGAGCTTTAATCCAGTTATCATACTTTTTATATCCTTCTTAATTGTTGAGAAATAGTCTAAACTATCTCTTATTTTAAATTATATTGTAACATTTAATTAGTTGAAGCTTACTTTAAATTTCAATTATTTTTATATTTATTGTGCTCTTTTGGATAATCATGTATTCAAATGTTAAACCTGTGTGCTAATGGTGCATGCAGGAAAGTGGAAATGGCTCTGCTGAGGAAAGCTATGGTGGTTTCAGACAAATGAAGCGCCACGACTAATTTGTTTTTTTTTCTCAGTGACTTGTGTGGTTTATATATATTAATCACGGTTATGTTGTCCTTAAACTATAATTAGTTTTATGCAATTATAAAGCCTTTGAATCCAGGCTGTGAAAAAGGCTTTGCTCTATTAAGTGGAAGGCAGAGCAGAATGTTCAATGGGGTGGTCAATGTAATATTTTCTTTTGGCAGGACAAGTGGATTGGGTCTTATTCTATTGATAGCTATTTAAACTCTCATACTCTTGGCTCTATAAAGGTGAATAATTTCATTGAGAATGATAATTGGAATGCTTACAAATCATTAGAGTTTAATCTTGATAATTTAGTTGATATTATATTAAGGACTCCTTTACAATTGTATAGTAAAGATCATATTTTATTTAAGTTGTCTACTAATGGTAATTTCACACTTGTGTGGAATAAGGTTAGAACCATTCATGATAAATTCCTTCTTTTTGATGCATAAGAATATTCCTCTTTCCTAGTCTATTTTAGTTTGGAGAGTTATCCATAACCTGTGCTACCTGTTGATGTTTTGTTGTTGAATAAATGTTTTTATATCCCTTTGAAATGCCAATGATGTTTCAATATTGAAACTATTGATCAAGTATTTGTTAATGGAGCCATTGTTTCTAAAGTTTGTAGGTATTAGATTGATATGTTTAACATTGATTTCTTCAGTTACGTACAATAGTAATGTTTCCTCTATCTCACTTTCTTGATTTTCTCCTACCAAAGGTCATATTAAAAATATGGTTTCCATGCTTATTATGTGTTCCTTTGGATGGAAAGGAATGGCTCTAAACATAGAGACATTAGAATGGATTATAGGTGTATTATTGCTAAAGTGAAAGATAAAATCCCATTAACTAACATTCTATGGAACTCATTTAATCTAGCTCAAATTAATTTATAAATTTTTCCCAAGTAAACTTTAATCCCATATTATGCTCATAATTTTAGGTAAATAGTTAACTCATTGATTTCCTATTGCAGTTGAGGGAGTAATGGTGTATAAGCAATTGTTCATGGTGATGGCCTCTCCTTTTGTTTCTGGTTTAGTCCCAAGTATCCTCGAAATCCAATGTGCAACCATAATCTTTTTGTGACGTATGTAAGGTAACCCAATTTTATATTTTCTCCATTATGTTATTGATTACTACGAAACTCTTGTTTTAGTTTCCTCAATATGATATCATAAGATTTTAATTCCTTATCCCGGATATACATGAACAATCTTCTCTATACTTGTAGAATTTGGAATACTTGAGAATTTAAGATTAACAATCAGATTTAATTCATCCCAAAGCAGATTGTTTAGCAGCAAATGCCACTGAATAAATTTCAATCTTTTTTAGAAGCAGAGAGATTAAGCAATCATGCTGAATAATTTTTATGGCTCTTTTTAAATTGGCTGTGAAGCCAAACTTATTCTCTTGCTCATAATTTTGATTGGCTCAGTACCAAATTGTAATGTGATTACTACTCCTATGCTGTTAAGAGGGCTTGCTCTAATGCAGGCAATAAGTTGAATTTTCTCTCTTTAGCTTGTGCTTACCCTTAGATTCTTTTAAGGAATGAGTGTTAATCCAATTGCTAGGTTGGACATTGCTTGTTTACCCTATATGAGAATCCAATGATGTTTTTTTTTGTTTCTGCTTTGTTCTATTTGTTGCGTTGTTAATTTTTGTTGTTGGTTGATGTTTGATATTCCTCTATACAGATTGTTGTTCCTTGGATTTGCTTTATGATTTCTGCTTGTTGTGGGGATCACTGTTTTTTTTTTTTTTTTTGAGTGGCTAGTTTATTCAACACTTTATTGTGTAATATCTATATGAGGATTTGGATGATTGTTATCACCTCTTTGTTATGTGAGTTTTGGTTTGCTAGCGGCTTTTGTCTAGTGTTCCATTAATTGCGCCCTTTCTATTTTATTGCTGTTCCTTTTTCCTTTTTATGGAATTCATAAACTTGGGGAATTTGGCAGTGTGGAGGAGTTGGCATTCTTTGGTGTATTATATGGGGGTGTGGAATTGGCTGGCTGTGTTTAACTTGGGGAATTTGGTGGCCATCAAGATGCACGATCACAGTCTCAATGAATGCTTTAAATTTCATCTCGGTTAGCTGTTGGTACCGGCGGGTTTTTAATGCCTTTAATGTTTTCTATTGTAATATTTTTTGTTGGTTTTTTGTGGGCTTTCTGCTGCTTGTGCAGGTTTTTCTGTGCTGGTAGAAGGGATTGCTGGATTTTTGCTGGGAAGTAGTTCGTGATGGATAGGATTTCTTTTCTTTCTTCTTTTTGGGTGCTCGTTCTTAAGCACTGTAGAATGTATCTATGTTGTTATGTACTTTTTGTGTAGTAAGGACTTTGTGCTTGTAGGTTTTTTTTACATTTAATTTGTAGCTCCTTATGAGCAGTT